>JAPYZL010193473.1:0-22640 GCA_030522825.1 Platygaster orseoliae | reverse complement strand
AGAACCAGGCATGATTCTGTAAGGAAACATAACATATTGGTGACAGAGGCATTAGAGCATTCGTACGGACACATGCTCATAGCTGACATTCGTAATATCTGTGAGAGGAATTAATTTTTTTGGACAGTAACGATTACTCACTTTTAAAGCAGTGAAATTCATAATTAGGTTATAGTGAGGCCTAGAAATACTTAGAAAAGAGGAGTAGCTAAATAACTATAAGCTTTGAATTAAATTATCAAATGTAATAATTTGTAAAATAATACAATTATTGAATATATATCAACAATTCGTTGATGCAGAAAGTGTTCATAGAGATGTAAAATTTTTGTTCTTATCAGATGTAGATGCTTTTTTACATTTTTTGTCACTGCATTGTTATTTGATATTATTTTTCGGAAAATGATTTGTTTAAACAATAGTATGCAATATGTTTTTGAAAGAATTAATTTTTTCTAATCATATGTGCTTTTAATAGTATGTAGAATCGCTGAGCACGAGTGTGACATGTTTTTGGCAAAATAATTATGTTTAAACAATTTGTTTAAACAATTTCTTACAAATTTTGTGTCCACAAGATGTATGTGCTTTTCATAGTTTTCTGGGTCGCTAGATCTGAATCTGACATTATTTTACGAAAAAATATTTATTCAAACAATTAAATTCAACATGTTTTTTTAATGATTTTGTTTTTCTCACACATATGTGCTTTCAATAGTAGTAAGAATTGCTTGACACGAGTGTGACATGCTTTTGGCCAAATTTTCTTGTAAAATGTTTTTCTTTTAAAAGAGAGGCGCTTTAGAAAGTTTTGTAATCTCAAAAAACGATTTTGACACGACTTTTCTAAAATAAACTCGTATCAACAATTTTTTAAGATACGTGCTGAAGAAATTGCGTTTTAACAAAGTGTATGTGCTTTTCACAATTTTCTGAGTTGTTGGATATAAATTCAACATGATTGTTTGAAGAATCATTTGTGTAAACATTTTTAAATAATTACTACCTAGTCCTCTACATTTTCCAAGTATTTTGTTCCATTTTTTTTAACATCGAGTTGCACCTAGGGCAACGTTTTAGTGTACACAGTATATACTTTTAGAGTTGAAAACGGGTAAAAGTAATCAATTTTAATTCTCATGAAAGATTTGTTTATTATATTCGTGAAAGAAAACAATATAACATCAAGGGGCTGCCAGCAACTACATCGCAGGGCTTAAAATTAGTTGTACATCCGAACTTTAGAGCTCCTACATTTATTTTTATTCTTTGTTTCCACTGAAATTTTAACGAATACAATTTTTGGTACGCAACGAATTAGAACTAGTGCGGAAGAAACCAATTTATCCTGATTTTGCGAAAATCTTGATTCTCTGTTCCACAGCTTTCTGTAGAAGAGAGTTGTAAAACTAAGTTCTGAGTTTCGGAAATTCGCTACAGGATATGTTTCACTCTACAAGCTATGACGCAAAATTATAAATTTTCGACACGAAGCGTCAACAAAAATGACAGGGCGTTGGTAAAATAAAGATTTGTATGTTACTACATCACATACGGGTGCTGTGTCTAATACTTCATACACATGTCGATGTTCGTTGAAGACAGTTTTCAATCTTTTGAGAACAAAAAAAAGCTCATCCTCTTTCATACAAACGTATTGAATCATACCAAACACTGGCGTCTGACCACTCTCAGCAAAACACAAAATCTTATTTGGCTTGTACATACTACCGTTTTTTTTCACCCGATTCAAACATTAAAACTGTGTTGTCATGAGTACCTGATTTTTCTTCAAACCTTCACACAAAAAAAAGGACAAAGCACCTAAAGAGCAAGTATTTGAAGGTCTACACTCAACAGAAGGAACATTCTACCCTGAGTAGAGCAATCCAACAAATTTTAATTACTGCCTTTTAGCAATAGTGACAGCGACATTGCGTTTCGCATATGAAGTATTCACGGTTCCTTTCGATTCCCTATGTTGTGACTCGAAACGCATGCACCATAAATGCACAAGGGGACCACAATGCTCCATTACTGTTGGCAAGTGCGTCAAAAAGTGATCTCTCGGCTTCAGTTGTCGTTGCAAGACATTTCGAACGAGATGATGATGTTCCTGTATAAGATTTCTAACTATTTTTGAGCAAGAAAGTTGAATAGATGGCGCTAAAATAATATCTGCAATCCTAAGCAGACAAAGATAGATCTCCCAAATAGGGTCCTCTTCAGAAATAAGGTCACCAATTAATATACAAAAATGTCGCACAAAAGTAAGCATTTCTGACGCGGACATTTTTATGTTGTATGAGTCCAAATGTTTTTTCAAAATTTCTGGAGGAGTGTTCTCCGATTCACCTACTCCCCATGAATATTGAGCAATACGATCGTTCAATTGTTCTAACGTAAGAAATTTACGCGAAATGAAGTTTTTGATACAGGCAACAATGTCAAACATGCAACTCCTTCCAACAAATCGTGCATAATGTCTGCTGACCAATTATCAACGGCGTGAAAACTGGGTATGTGGTTAAAAGCACACTCTTCTTTCATTCCAGTGCGACTGACATCTTTTAAGGTTAAATCTTTGTCATAAACCCGCTTTGTTCTAAGAGTTGTCGAATCTTCCAGTCACCAAATGTCTCGACATTTTATTCATTTTACAAAAGCGGCACGCATAATTAGCATTAAAACATTCTGCGAAACCAAGAATCGAATGTAAACCCAAATTATCTCCAATTATGAGGGCTAGTTTGAAAAAAATTTGTTTTTCACCAGAAGAAATATTAATTTTGATTTCTTCTTCTTCAAGAAATATCAGCTCTTCGATTAAAACGCGAAAAACAGAAAAATTTCCAAACTTTACTCTATCCTTCGAATAATACAGTAAGGCATGAAAAATTGAAGAAATTCGTGATTGCGATTGCGGTGGAAAACATGGAATCGAAATGTATGTTCCAGCCAACTTATTTTTTCCTGCGTGGCTTCCCAACGCGTTGCCCGTTTCGTAGTCGTCAGAAAATAGAAAAATAGGGAAAGTTTCTTTCGATTCTTCGTTGGCAATTTTACTTTTCCACAGTTTGCATTGAATGAAATTTAAAGTTGTTGCTCCGTGTGTTTCTAATTCAGATTTATATGAAGATACTACGTCATACACTGTTGGGGTTTCAAATAATTTTTTTAAAGTTTCTCGCAATGGAAAAAATGACGCGTAAGCTTTGACGGAAATTTTTTTCTTTCGACCATCATGAGTGCGTTTTATACGCTCAACATGATTGCCAACAGCGACTTTAACTGGAGGTATATAGCTCCCATCGTTCTCTAGAAAAGAAATTTGCTTCCCCTCCGTGTCAAATTTATTGAAAGAGTGACTAAATGAATCTAACAATTGAATAGTTTGATCAAAATTAGTTGTAAAATTTTTTTCATCACATGAACCATGAAGATTTTCTTTCATAATATTTACCCCTGATGAAATAATTTTTTTGGCGAAAATTACACAAGTTTGAACGAACTTTCAAGAGAAAGATAGATCACTGTACAATTTTACTGTGTTGTTAATAACCATCTCCTCAAGTTTTTGTGACACATCTTGAATATTGAAAGTATCTGGTGCTTTTGAAGTTCCCGAGCAAGTAACATTTAAAATACATTTTTCAGGTAACTCTATGCGAGCATCACAATTTGGAACTTTATTTTTAGTTATATTTAAAAAGGGGAGGTCAACAAAATGACTGATATCGTTGGCGTGGTCAGACTGCCAGTGCACTTAAAACGAATTAGTAAAATGGAATGACATGTAACATACAGTGCAGTCATATTTACCGTGTACATTCTGATCTTTATGAGAATCAGAAAGGTGTTCTTTCAACTGATTCAGCTTGAACATCTTGTGACATATAAAGCACTCAGAAATCTCGAATCAATTTGGAAATAGTTATTTACAGTATAACGTGGTTAAGAGAAATGAATCAACTGTTATTCAATCCGTTACACTAGCGCGTAGAGTAAGTTATTTATTAATTTATGAAAAACATTACTTCAAATAATTATAAGCTCAGTTACATTTTTAAGTTATCTTCAGTTCGAGATAACAGTTCGTGAAAAAAACTTGTGGTATGCAAACACAGACTCCTACAAAAGGCAACTTGACAAGTAAAAGGAACACATTAACCTTACTCACTACAAACAAAAATAACAATGCTAAATCAAACTGTTTTTTCACTTAACTGATTTCTTCAGTTCTGAGAGTAGAGTGCTCACGCTTGGAGTCTCAACATCCGTCTCACCTTTAATACCATACACGCGTCGTTGGATTACATTCCAAGTTGATTTGCACTCATGAGGGTAGTGCGTTTGGAGCGAGTAAAATGCTTTAAAAGCGATATCAACGGCTTTTAAAGGCGACCCAATTTCGTATTGAATGTCGTGCACATTCACATAGCAGCTGTCAACACGTTTGTTTCCAACCACGACGACTAATGGTGCATCAGAAAATTGTCGAACTCGAAGTTTTTCTTTCCATTTTCCCAAGAACGCATGCATAACTCTGCAACGGATTGCCAGCAATTAAACATCTTTTTCATGTCTGAACTATCAAAAGCGTGTTATTTAGTCCGTGCACGGCAATCCAAAAATTCCACTTTGTGATCACTGAAGCTCTCGACGCGATAAAGCCTGACCTTGTGACGCAGGAGATCATGTGTCCACGGTAAAAGTAATCTATTTTGATACTCTGCGTCGAGCTTGATATTTCTTTCACCGTGTAACCGTGACCTCCTGCGCCATATGTTTAGGCTACATATTACAAATGTAAGATATTTCATGCATGATTGTTGTACAAAAAGGATGTGCATAAGGCCTCTAAAAATCAAAATAAATAAGAAACATAAATTAGGCTTTTGCTATTACTTCTGCGTGGTAGAGAAAGCTGTTCTGCCCATCGCTTTTTGTCGGACGCCAAACAATTCCATCAACGTTCAGAGAAGGAGGAACAGGTAACAGAAGAGGCAATAGTTGCAAGGTCAACACAATGCCCAGAGCTGTAAAGTATTGAATAGGTGCTGAATTTTTTCATTTGTACATTTATACGCCGATTTTCGTCAAGTGAAACTTACCGAATGCTTCAAAATCATCATATCTGCTGACTTGCTCTATCGCCTTCAGGATGTCTTTATTTCTGGACCCCTTTTTTTGGTTTTTGCAAATTTAACTATCTCTTTGGCAAATGATGGATATTTCGTCATTAACTTGGCCGCATTGTCGGGGTATTTTGTTGAAAAATCTTCTGCAATCTGTACACAAAGTGAAAAATACTCTTTTATTTCTAGCATTTATTTGATAAAGATCAGTGTAAAAATAATCTTTGTAAACAAACATGATTACATAATGTATTCTATGCATTTTATGTCACAGGCTAAAAGGAATTTAGCGGTCAACAAGTGAATTTAGCAATAAACTGCTCACTTCATGTGGAACTGAACACGAGATTAATAAGGTTATTTGTGATTCCAAATTAATATACATTCAAATACGCTAATCATTATTAAAAACAAATGAGTAAGAAAAGTAAATCTATACGAGTGAAAACGGCGATGAATTTGACTGTACACTGAAAAGTCGGTATTGTCATGAGCACGATACTCTTCGACAATACACTTTATTGTGACGAGAAGAATATGTTTTGTTACCCGAAGAATACGTATACTTACAGTAGCGAAATATTTCGTTACTGTTACGATCGTAGATAGCACGATCCAGCTGGATTCTCATGACAAGCTTATAATATCGTTCATAGCACGATATTATCGTTATGATGACGATACACATTCTCAGTGTACATTTTTGATCGTCTATTATAATTACCAGATCTGCTCCTCTGACCAGGTTTTGCAAGATCGGAAACGATTCAAAGTAATTTTGAGAGTTGCTTGTCAAGTTAAGGATCCGGTGAAATGATGTCACTTTCCAAAGTTGTTTAACTTGAGGCCAAGGGTCAATATTTTCCATCAACCATTTGATTTCATCTTTATAAACGCTTTTACCATCTACGATACAAAACGATACTATTCAAAAATACGTTATGTGTCGAGATAAAATTCATGAGTACAATTTCAAGTAATCACAGTTATCAGTTTTTTGTAAACAAATGTGTTATCATTTCCGGAATAAAGCCTTGGAAGATATATTAAACGATTTCAATTATTACAAGAAAACTTTCATGAATTAAAACCCGTAAACATTACAATATTTTTATAATGAGTGAACATTCTAGTTATTTCATCATTTGTGCATTTATACATTACTTGAAAGCTAATGCTTTTTGTTTTTTCTACTCGATTTTTATATGACTTTTCACGAATCTTTTCAAATTACTTTGAATTATTTATGTATTTTTTAAAAATTTTAAAAAATGCAACATTACCGTTGGCAGAGGGGTAGTCGTAACGAAACGCAAGACAAAGTAGTGGAGAATTATCTACTTTGTGTTTTTCCCCCTACTTTTTTTCGTTGCTTCAGCCTCTATAAGCAAGTTTCTGAGGAAGGAATGTTTGTCGTGCAATTTCCCTTTGGCAAGAGTATGAGTTTTTCTTTCGCGATCGCTAGCGTATGGGACGTAGTAAGAATCCTTTACTTCGCCCGGAAAAGTGTTTGATATCAAAGTTGCTAATTCGTCTAAGCGTTCAGGTTTCACACTAAAATAATGAGTAAGAGCTTTGTAAATTCTAATAAAAGTAAGGAATACAGCTGAAGAGCACTGAGAGAACAATCTATTGATATTAAATAAACAAGTCTTTGAACAATATGCAATGCATCGTATTATTGTATGCTTAATATGCCCCGTATCTCTATAAGTCGTGGCATTCTCCATTCAAGGTATGATAATCAAAATTTTTGATAATCAGACATTTTGCTTACAATGTATTAGGACTTGCGCGCATCTCTTTGTCAAGAATGATGCTACAAATTTTAATTCGTTCAGTAGCCGTAAAGTTTTTCTTCTTTTTGAAACTGCTCAAAAGTGCTACTCCAATAATGGAATTCCGGAGACAATCAATAATATCAGTTACAGGGTCACTCCTGATAGGACTGATATCATGATTGTCAAAATTTTTTGGGATGTTTTCTTGCATTTGTACGGCAGGAGTTTCAGGAAAAGAAGGATTCGTAGGGGACGACGCTTCATCATTCTCAAACAATGCTCCTATGACACAAAAAAACAGTAGCATGGGAAATTTATAATACTATTGTGATTCTGCGATAAAAAATAAAAATTAATAGTTGAGAGTTTAAAAATGTACATTACATGAAAGTTGTATTAGCTCAATATGCAATGTAATACCTGGGGGCAATAAAAATGTGAGATCTGCTGTCATATCACTGTGGTAGCTTTCATGACTGGTATTAATAGTGACCTACGAATTTGGAAATACAAATTGTATGAATGTATCTAATCAACAGTATACCCGTTCAGTTCATAAACATGGACAAAATGAAGTCGTATGAACACAAACAATCTACATAAAAAAATATGTTTATCACATTATAGTCAATTTGTTATCACTTTACAATTTCACGATGATAATGATCATTTCGTTTCAACTTTTACTATCTTATAAGTCTTAAGTAGTGCCATAGAATTTATATCAAAAAAATTTTATAATGCTTTTTAAATTGCTCTTTTAGTACAGATAATCAGGATTATAAGCGTAAGTTTAAAAAAATTTCGTCATATTTTTTGAAGTGAGAAAAAACATTACAATGAAGAGTTTTAAGAATCACTAATTATACTGTTTAAATAGAAACCATTATAGAGAATGGTGAATAGAAAATCTCACGTTATGTCCACTCATGTTTTTATCATTCAAGGTTTCAAACTCCAACTTCCAGTGACTCAGAAAAGTTGTATAAGCCCCTGCTTTTGGTAATATCGTTTTAATCGTATCTTTAGACAGCTGTTTGAAGGACATTTCGTTTATTTCTTGTTCTGTAATAGGAATACGAAAAAAATACTGAAAGTAGATTCATCGATCCATTTTAAGTACCATATGTTGTCAAAAATGATAAATTGTTGATTTACAATTTTTTAAAGATAGTACTATTATGCACCGAGAAAAATGTATAGCATCAATGTCAATATTTAAAGCCAGTATGATGAACATAAAAATGTATAGCATTTGTCCAGCGATGAAATTACAGATTAACTGTTAAAAAAGGCTTCCCAAGCTTCTGTTCTGCGTGCAAGAAGGAACACTGATCTCGTATGCGTCATTATAAAATCAGTCATAGTTGCCGGAAAAAGTTAAGAATCAATAAACTAAATTCTTATTTTCATTATCACTTATAAAACTAGCTGACAGGAAGACATTATCAAAATATGTTCAAGATTCTTAAGGTTTCTAGATCAAGTCTTGTGGTCATCGATTTTCTAATTATGCTTAATTTTTGGTAATGATCAACACCTCTCTTCACCTAAGTTTGACGTCAAGTTTGTGAAAAGTTTCAAATTAAGTTTGCGTAAACTGCTAACATGAAAAATGCGTGAATGTTTGCATGAAGTTTACATAAAATTTACGTCAACAGCGTTGACATAAACTTGTTTCATTAACTTAACTCAAGTTAGTACAAATTTATACAGAAATACGCACGTAAGAGCATTTTTTCAGACGTCAAAAATTGTTATAGAAAGAAGGAATTAGTAAAATCAAGTAATTAATTAATTAAAGAATTAACTGAATTCTTTTCATTCGTAAGAAAAATATATCAAAGCATTATAGTTTTAAATGTCAGTAAAAATATTGTGATACAAGCACACGGACTTTTTTGCAAATAATGAAAAAAAAAGTATGATTTCAATATACACCCTGTATATTACATCTATTTAATGGATAAATTAAAAATTAAAATAAAAATCAATCATAATAATAATGTTTAAAGAATACTCGATAATATATCATAACAAAAGTAATAAATTTTACTTTATTATCATATAAAAATTAGATGATATTAAAACCACATTTCAAGTTATCAAAAAAATTTTGATCATTCACTCAATATTCAAAAATAAAAACTGCAAAGCTGGGCTATTGTAATATAAAAAAATATGTACATACAAAAATTTATGATATTCATGTCTACATAGTAATTGTGAAAATTAATTTTTTATTATCATCATTATCAATTAAATATAATAATAATCAATCCACATTATACCGAATATTTGTAATGAATATTGCACATATTTTATATAAAATAAAGTATTGTAAATAATTCTTAATATTATATTATCATCTGAAAATTATAATATTTCCACGAAATTATTAAAATTAGAAATAATAATCATTCAAACGAATTATTGCTATCGACTTTATTAATGAACTGAAACAATATTAAAATAACAATATAATTAATAATTATTATTATAAATTTTCTATGAATAGGTAAATATATAACATTGTAAATATAAATAATAAATAATGAATATTGCATATTTTAAACCATATGTTAAAATGTAACATATTAAATATTACAAACTATTTATTATAAATATACAATTCTTTATACAGGATGTACCAATATCATCGGACCAAAAACGAATCTAATGTTCCTTTTTGAATTTCGAGTCGAAAAGTCCTTTATCACTGTTTACAAAACTCAAATTAAAAAAAAGTTTTTTAAGTTTGAAATTTAAACAATAAATGTGCTCCCTCGACAAGTGGAGATAAATACCACAGAACAAAATTTTCCTAAATTTTCTTCAAATTTTTCTGAGTCGAAAAGTCCTCTGCCACTTTTCACAAAACTAAAAATCCAAAAAGATATCCGATTTTGAAATCTGAGAAATCTGATTGGTTAAAAGTTTTAACTTGAATATTTTTTTTTTATTTTGAGTTTTGCGAAAAGTGGCAAAGGACTTTTCGATTCGAAATTCAAAAAGGAATATTGGATTTATTTTTGTTCGGTGATTTTGGTACATTCTGTAATATATGTTTATATTTACCAGCAACCCAACCCCAAATTGTAAAACATACAAATCCATAAAAAACTTATAAAAATTTGCGAAAAACGTATCTAACGTTAGGCAAAAGGCCAAAGACAAGATATTTTTCAATTCACGCTATAAGAATTATCGAAACTTGTTTACGAACGTGAAAAAACGATACTGATTTTTAAATATCGATCAACAAATCTTTTTTGAACTTACCTTCAAAAACACCGACGTATTTCGCTAGGCCCCACTCCGTGAGCTTTTTTATAACGTAATTGTCCATGTTGACGAGTTGTGTCACACAATCAATTAATTACAACTTTTTTTACGTTCACAATTACAACACATCACGGCACATTTCGTTGCACTCAGTTTTCTCAAGTTTTGACGATTTTTTGACAGCTAGCAATTTCAAATAGTCACGCTAGCTGTCGCTCATTTCCACGGGAGAGATTCAAAAATTGTTTGAGTAAGAAACTGTAGGAGTGGTACAGTAGTGATTAGTAACAGTGACCGCGACTATAGTAATGTTCCCTATAAGATGTAACGGGGAGAAACCTCTGAATTTCTCCCACGTTATTTAAAAGAGGAAAAGAAAAAGAAACCGGGGACAGAACCCCGAAAACAACCTCTGGCCAACCGAAGCCAGAAATCCGCCGCGACTCGAAAACCCAGTGAAAGAAATCCGGGAAAGTCCACCGACGCTCCCGGAACGGAGAGGGAAGGGGGCAGGGGCAAAATGCAATTTCTCGCTCCCGAATTCCGTCACAAGCCCCGACGAGCATTTATTACATCAAGAAAAATACACACAAAACACCGCGACATCGCCAAAACCCGAACGAATAATTAAAAGAAAACGCCCCCGAAAATCCCCGCCCGCGTCACGATCCCGCACTTCCCTTACTCACGCCATCGCCGTCGTCGAGCCGCCGCGTCCTCCAGCTCCGTCGTGGTCGTCCTCTAGCCTCTCATCGCACAACGCACCTCTTCGTAAGAGTCACCCATCCTCCTGGCCATCGCTACGTCCATCTCAGCAGGTTCACTTGTGAAAAATCCTCAATATCCTCCTGGAGCTTCCTCCCACAAACTCTCTGTTGCTCGCTCAAACCCCAAGTGCCCCCAAACGGCGTGGACCCGGCGCGCCGGCTTCCCCTCTCTTCCCGCGTGACTCGCGGGGACCAATCAGCATCCAGGCCCACACGTTGAACCTGGGCCTGGCACCGGCAACTCGCGTTCGGGGAACAAAACTCCGATCCTCATATTCTAGTGGCGGTTGGAAATAATCTCAATATAAAAAAACTGGAAAACTCGCGAATATTCCAAGAAAAATCCTCCCGCAGGGGAATGTTAACCTCTACGCGTTTCCAACTGTCACAAGGAATGTAATTGGTCTCGTAGCTATTAGTAATCGGTCTTGCATGGATCTGGATTTTGTTTTCAGAGAAAATAATGTTTTCTCGTACGAAGCATCTTTCGTTCGTGAAACATCAACTACAGATCACTTTTAAAGTAAAATAAGTAAATCATTCTAGCGGATAACAGACATTATGTTGAAGAATATACAAACTTCTACTACAATAAAACGAATCCGCATAGAAGGAACGGCTAAGATAGTTAACTTTCATTGCTGCCGTACCAATTAACGTTTTTCAGTGTACCTAAATTGAAATGAACGCGAAATAAAATACCGAAATCATGCCCGGCCAGTTCGTCCCTGGCCGGTAAGGGGATGGGCAAGGAGTGAAGGTTCGTTCCTGGGGTGAAGGTATGCAGGAAAAATGATCAACACGCCGCGTCCCATTCCATCCGCGTTTATTCCTCTTTAAAAACGAAAAATATATTCCTCCCACTCTACAGCCATCGATAAATGCCATTCAATACAATCAATCCCGCACTTAGTCAAAACTCGAAAATCTCCGACGACCCGCACATCCGCGATCCCGAGTCCGATCCTGCGCGTCCCTCCGGAAACCCCCGCTGCGAGACGATCCATCAAAATCAAAACCTCACCCTGGGCCTAGCCCCGCCGAACACCACCCAGGCCGCCTTCGACGCCATCCTCCACGCCATGGGTCTCCTAACCCGCCATCCTGATGGTAGGGCTCACCTTGGTCAATAACTCCTCTCCGCGTCTCGACATTCTCCTTTCGCTCTCTAAGTTTCCTACTCTCGTCACGTCCTATCACCAAGTTAGTGGCCGTAACGCGGCGCTCGAGCCCCGCTCACGATCCCCCTACCTCTCACCCGCCCGGGAGCCAATCAGCGCTCCTCCCACACATTTAACTTGGGCCCAGGCGACGGTTACAAATTTTCGGGGAATCTCGTCCCCGCTTTCTAACTTAACTATCTATAGTGACGGTTGGGAACGCGATTCCTTCCCGAAATACCCAACAATTCTTGCCGAAATTCGCGGAGCCCGTCAACGGCCAAGTCAAATCCCGCTATTATTTCCAACCGTCACAATACCCCCCCCTGCTTCCCATCTTTTTCCTCCCTCTCACAGGGGGAAAACTGGGCTCGAATGCCAGGGGTGTGGGGAGACGTCCCTTAGCTTCGAAATCAGAATGGAAAAGAAAAATCTGTTCAATCATGGAAGTAAGCAAAAAAAAAATAAAATAAAAAAATGAAAAAAAATTAATGAAATGTTCAATAATATCACATACAATACAGACATATCAGTTCATGGGGCGCTCGGCCCCGTTTATTCATTACTTATAATGGTGCGACTAACGCGCTTGTGCCCCAAGGTCATATTGAGGGATAACAAAAAAACCTACTATACTACTAAGAGTAAGGGGGTTGGGGCCGGTCCATGTAGCCCCCATGGGATTCAACCCACTACTCTAGTGGATACGTCGAGTTCCAGGGGTACTCAATCTCTCCCCCCCCCACCCTTCTGAACACTCGTATTTCCATCAAGAGCACCAGCGGCCCAACAATCGGCTGATGGGGCCGGGGAACACGGACTGGCCTTCCTCCTTCGACGACTCGGACTGGGTCGTTTCCCCTTTGCCCCCTCGGTGGTCTAGGTAGCTCTCGCGGCCGTTCCACACCTCTCTCCTGCTCTGCTTGGGCCTTCTTCCCGGTCAAAATGTGGCGCACAAAGCTCCTCACCCTCAAGGTTTGATGTCCTTGAAGGATCCAGGGGACGGCTTCCTCCGGCCGCTCTGGGGTCCGCGGGTCAAGGGGAAACTCCTTTTCGGCCTCCCGTCGATCATCATTTTCCCTCTCTTCCTCCGGGGCCCCTCCTCCGAGAGAGAGGATCCCCACGACCGTCAACCAGCTCTCTTCCTCGGAGGACGTCTCCTCCTCCTCCGCCGCCCTCCTCAAGGCCACTCGGGCCCGTACCGCCTCCCTCAACGCGGAGGGAACATCTTCGAGCCCCATGCGGCCCCTCTACCACCATCTGAAATTTCCCCCATTGGAGGGCACCATTATTCTCCGCACCCAGCTCACACAAAGAAATACCGATACCATCATAACATATTCACATCGTAATGCAGGTCCCCAATATTCATCCCCTCTGAGTATAGGGTCCCTTGAGGGATCAAAAAAATACAATTCATAACTTAAAGGGGTATATGACAACATATATGAGATTAAACACACAAATCATTTCTGTTCTTTGGGGTCGCACGACCCCGTTTATTCGTCTTCTGATTAAATACAACATCTTTTCCGCAAGATACATAGATAAAATACAATAACACATAGAAAGATAGAAAAGAGAGAAAAGAAAGAAGAAAGAAAAAAAACCCTAAACCACTCCACTTAAACCTTTCCCCTTCCCTGATCAGCGCGCTGGGCCCCACCATGCCGCCATTTACCTCTGCGCCGAATCACGCTGGGGTGCGTGAGGAAAGGGCAATTCTCTGCGGCCATAGGTTCATGGCGTTTCCGGCAATTCTGGCACCGGAACCACGTGTCCGGGCTGAAATTTGGGGTCCACTGGCCTCTCCCGGAGCTACTCCCTCCTGGCCGACCTCCTCTAGATGCTCCTGAGGGTGGGGCCCTCTCTCTGTGTCCCGCCCCCTGCATTACCTGGCCTGTTTCCGTCTCGACGCTTTCCTCGCTTGCCTTGGGGACGTCCTGGGCCCCGTCGTGGGTCTCAATCAGGATCGTCTCCGGCTGATCCTGGTCGTTGGCCCAGCTCTCGACCTCGCTCCGCTCCTCCGCCGTCACTTCGATCTCCATGGCTTCCTCCACCGGATCGTCTCGGAGTAGGGTCCCATCGAGCCTCTGACCCACTGCCTCCGCTGCACGGCCCTCCTCCAACTCTATGAGAGCCAGCTCTACCATCGTTGCCACGTCCAGCTCGTACGAACCCCCCCCTCCCCCCAGCGGAGGGTAGCGCTTTCCTCTCAGGAATCCTTCCGTAGCGGGTGGAAGGCCCTGAGGATTTTGCCGCGTTTTCGGGAAGTGCGGAGCCCGACCTCTTTGTCCCCTTCGACCTGTCACCCGTAAATCCATCGTCCATTGATCGAGCTATCCCCGGGGTATGGTAATGCTTCAGTTCAGTGATATGAAACCGACCCGGGAGTTTTCCCCTTGCCCCCTTTAACCCGAATACCGTGTCAGAATACACGCGCGCGATCTCAAACGGCCCATGATAAGGGGGCGCGAGCTTTCCAGCGCGTTTTTCGACCTGGGAGTATAAAATATGTTGCCTTTTCAGCACTGACTCTCCTATCTTAAATACACCACCTGTCCTCCCCTTATTATAAGCCCTTTCTTGCCTATTAATGACCTGAACCAAATTTCTTCAAACAAAGTCCCGCAAATGGCCCATCTTCTCCATTTTCTTGCCCCAACTACCGGAATTTCCTACCTCAACCTCCCGGCCCGGAGCTCCCCTATCTTCGAAACCCCCTTTTCGCCCCTCCAATTCCCTATCATGGTTGAGGAATGCCGGGGTGAACTGGGATTACTCCTGTTTGGCCGTGCTTATGCAGTATTGGAACTGCGGTAGATTCTTGTTCCATTCCCGGTGATCGTTTCTCACATACCATCTTATCGAAGTCTTGAGCGTCCTGTTATAGCGCTCCGTCGGGGTTCGCCTGTGGGTGATACACTGGGGTGCTTGTCAGTCTCACTCCATGGGCCCTCGCCAGCCCCTTTAAATACTTATTCTGAAATTCAGTGCCGTTATCTGTGTGGAGAAAGTCTGGCGTCTCAAACCTCCACACAACCCTTTACTCGAATGCCCGATCAATAGTCTCCCCGGTCGCTTTCTTCAACTGCACTATTTCCACCCACTTCGTAAATACATCGGCAAAGACCAGCAGGTATTTGTACCCCTGTTTACTTCGTGGCAGCGGCCCCATCACGTCCGCTGATACCACCGTCCAGGGCGTCTCGACCACTTTTTAGCCCATTAACCCCACAGGTCCTTGCTGCGGGGTTTTCATTCTCTGGCATACATCGCACTGTCTGATAAATTTGGCTATATCCACATACATTCCCGGCCAATAAACCCGACTGTGGATTGTCTCGTAAGTCTTCGTTACGCCAAGGTGACCGCTGTGGGGTGGGTCATGCCCCCTTTCGATTTCGGCACGTCGATGTTCTTTCGGAAGTACCAATTACCATGCCCGTGTGTCCCCAAAAATAAAGTCCTTGATCTTATCGGGCTGGTGGTAGTAGAGGTGATCGGACTCAACACGCCAATTCGGAAACTTTTCAGGATGGTTTTCTACCTCCTCAAGCTTTTATAAGTTATAGTTGTCGGCCGTGGTAACTCTTTCCGCCGCCAAGCCAATTATTCCATTCTCTTGCTCTTCGTACATTCGAGATGGTGCATCTGGGACGTAGTGCATTGCCCCTTTTCGATGCAATACCTCGAAATCATACTCTAGTAGTGACAAGGCCTACCTGGTCAGCCTGCCAGTGGGGTTCTTGAGGTCGCGTAGCCATTTCAAACTCCGAGTGGTCGGTAATCACGGTGAACTTGTACCCCTCCAAGTAGCACCGGAATTTATTGATTGTCCATACAACGGCCAGGCACTCTCGCTCTGTCACCGTATAATTTCGCTCAGCCGAATTCATCGAGCGACTGGCGAAAGCAATGACTTTTTCCTCCCCCTCGATCGTCTGCGTTAATACTGTCCCCAAGCCAAAAGATAAGGCGTCAGTTTGCAACACGAATGGGGCTTTCCATAACGGGCTCGCCAACGTAGGCGCCGTCGCCAAAGCCATTTTCAACTTAGCAAAAGCTTCTTCCTCCTGCTCCGTGCCCCATTCCCACTTCGTATTCTTCTTTCAGAACTTGTTCAGAGGCGTGGCTAAAGTAGCAAAATCCTCTATAAACCTCCTATACCACGAAGCTATCCCCAAAAACCTTCGCATTTGATGCACCGTTCGTGGTACGGGGAAATCTGTGACTGGAGCAACTTTCTCGGGGTCTGGCCGGAACCCCTCCTCATTCACCAGAAATCCTAGATACCTTACCTCGCTTTTGCAGAATTCGCATTTGTCGCGATTTACTGCAAAGCCCGCGGCCTTGAATTTCTCTAGCACTTTCCGCAGCCAGTACAAGTGCTCTTCAAATCTCTCGGTAACTATTACTATATCGTCTAAGTAGGTGAACACGTAGGGCCTCATTTCAGGCCCAATAATGGAATCGATCGTGCGTTGGAAAGTGCCGGGAGCTCCCGTGAGGCCAAAAGGCTTCCTTTTCAAATGAAGTAGCCCCTTTCCTGGCACCGTGAACGCAGTAAATTTTCGGCTCCCCTGTTCCAGCTCGATTTGGTAATAGGCCTGGCTCAAATTGAGGGTTGAAATGTATCGGGCCGATCGTAACATATCCAGTGTTTGACTCATGTATGGAAGAGGATAGGCGTCTTTCTTCGAAATCTCATTTAATTTCTTGTAGTCTAGGCACATTCTACTTTCCCCATTTGGCTTTTTCACCATGACAATTGGTGAGGACCACGCGCTCTTTGACGGCTCGATTATTCCCTCAGCCAACATCCGATCCACCTCGTTGTGGATAACCTCTTGAACTTTAGGCGAGACTGGTCAATATGGCTGTTTGATGGGAGCCGGCTGCCCCTCCAATTCAATCTGATGAGCCGCGGAACGTGCCAGCCCCAGTGACGCCTCTCCCCTTAGCAACAACTTGTCCAAAAGTTCCTCTTGTTGGTCCTTTTGCCTTGGCTCCGGTACTCTCAATCCAACGCAGGCCATTATGGCGGCTGACTCAACCGTATTTGCGAAGACCTCTGGCCGCCTGGCCGGTCTCAATGTCCAAACTGACGAATCAAAATCAATTAAAAATCCCATCTTTCCCAGCGTATCCACCTCCAGGATCGCTCCGTACGCCAAGTCTTGTCACAACGCAAAATCTATTTCCGTGCGATCACCCGAAATCTCGATTTCAACTTTGAGACACCCTCTGATTAGCCCCATGGTTCCATTCGCGGCTCTCATTGCTCGGCCCCCTTTTCTGAAACTTCCCACGTTTCTTCGGAGCAGTGGCTCGCTTACGACTTTCCCCAGCAACGAATGCGTGGCTCCCGTATCTACCAAAGCCCGTATCTTTTGGCCTGCAATTCTCATATCCACGTATGGCCGTTCATCTTGCCCCATTGCAGGGGTAGGCTGTGATGCGATGGTCTCTGTTGGTCGAGGTCTTTTCTCCTTCACTCTCCCTTTCTCCGCTATCATTTCCAACCGTCACATTATATAATTGCAATTAATGTGCTATAGGTGCTGTGACACCTTGAAAGGTATTTCTCAGGCCACGCTGTAGGTTCTACTTATCAAATACAATATTTCAACTATTTTTTTATGCGAATTATAGAAAATTGCAAGCTATGTATAAAAGTCAATTCGCCAGAAAAATTACATCCCTACATCTCCTACACCTTCCAAGATCCCTTCCATTCCATCAAATGAAATCCAGCAACCATACAACGAATTTATCAAAATCGTCACTCATCAACCAATATCCGCAATTGCAAGTTATTTCGAAATTTGAAAAACTTGCCCATCAAGTCATGCCATACAAAATTCAAAAAAAAAAAGTGGTCGAGTATGGAAAAATATTTAGAATTATAAAAGTTGCAGTTCTTGTTCTGATGCGCGTTTTTTCTGCAGAGTCTGGCGGTGACCACGATTGAATGATAACAACTCAGTTGTTTATGAAAAAGACAAAAAATTTACAGTTATGTACTACATCGCCAAGTACTTAAACGAAACAATTTGGAAAAAAAAGTCGAATGTTTGAGTCTCAAAAACGTATTTAAAAAAAATTAATTGAGACAAACCCTGCACATGAAAAAATGATTGTTCATGTACTACGTATTGTAATTAAGAAAAAAATGAAAAAAATTAGATAAATTGGTCAAGTAGTTTTTGAGATATCGCGGTCACTTCAAAGGCATTTTCCAAAAAACATTAATCCTAGAATGGTACACTCACTTTTTTTACCTTAGAACGGAACACTGGGGTACAAACGTACCCCACGCGTTTAATTGCAATTTTTTCAGGTAAAAATGTATGAAAATGGCCTTAATAATATATTATTTTCTTCGTTTTTTAACTGCAAAGACAGCTGTGTACGTGGAAGTACGGAATTTTGTAAATAAATAATAGATAAATGGACTAGAACAAAAAAAAATTTTAAAAACGTAGTTTTGACTTTTTTTATAAAAATTACGATAACTTTGGGAATTTTCAACTGATTTTGAAAAAAGTCAAATGATTCTAAAAGTTGAAATAATTCTCTAGAAATGGTATATTTTAGAATTTCGATTTTTTTTAAAAAAGTGCAATTATTTGGAAAAGTGAAAATTAAAAAATTGGATTAGAGAAAATACCACGAAAAAAGCGGGAAAATTATTTGAAAAATTTATTTATGATCGCTAATATATTGGAATACACTATTATGAGAAAATAAAATAAACGCATCAAATTTTTCAAATGATAAAATAAAGATGACTATAAATGAAAAAAAAAATTTTCTACTTCAAAATGGAATTAAAATAGTTGAATAAATGATTAAAAACGATTACGTAATAATGATTGTTATTTACATTGTAAAACAACTGATATTTAAACTAATATTTTCACGAGTCACATTTTCACTGACAGCACGAAACGCCAACGGCAACGGTACACTGGGGTACAAATGTATTATACCCCACGTCAACTTTGACTCCTCCTTCCAGGAAGGCCAAAATAAAACTGGCTATACTACCTTTTTTCTCTTTTTCTATGAATTCTAAATTGAATTATGGTAATGGTTCCAGGTCGGAAAACTCAGAATTCTTGTTTTTACACGGCTCTAAAGATGACTTGGGGTACATTTGTACCCCAGTGTACCGTTCTAGGGTTAAGATTAAGGAGTTAAAGAACTTTCAATTAACCTCACTAATGCGTGAAATATTGAATGTTATGAAAATTAATGAATAAATGCTAAGGTTTCGGCTAATTCCGCATAGTATCTGATCGACACTTCGTTCGAAACTGACGTTTACGTCAAAACGTTGCTACTTTTACAACAAATGGTCCTACCCGACAACACCGTTTGATACAATCTATCCATAACCTAGTTCAATTAATTTGCTGCTTTATTCTATTGCTATTTACTGCTACTCATATTTTAACGATATTTTTTGCAAAAAAAAATTTTTTATTGTTATATCTATTTATTAGATCTATTTTACGACATCAGTAAAAAAAATGATACGTTAGAAAAAATGCAAGGTGTTTCACGGAATCACAAGCACTTTCTTTATGTTCAGAAAACTATAATTTGAAAAAGTTTCCTTTACAAAAGGGAACGAATAAAATTTAAAAAAATCAAGATCCTCGAAGTGTTTTTTATTTATTCTTGTACAGAATGACATGTCTTTAGTTATATTGGACGCATTCATCTTGAAACACTGCTCATTTGACACTTAGCTTTTGCTAGATTTTATTATACTTACTTTCTGGAGATACCCTCTCAGTGTAACATGGCAAAAAATATAGGATAACATATAAAACAAAATATACTAGCAAAAGGAAAACAAACTTCCATATTTTGAGAGATCAGTAGTATTTATTTTTTTAACAAATCGTAAAAAGGCATGAAGACGATTTCGTCGTCCTATGGTGCAATGTACATTGGTAATAAAAATACGAAGATCTTAAAAACTTATTAAAGATATTAACATTAAGGCATTTCCCTCGAGTGTGAGGGTTGTGGTCCGAGGCGAAGCCGAGAAAAAAGCCTGGAAAGAAGTAATCGATTATCTTTTTATACAGTAAAAAAATAATGTATCCTTTCTAATAGAACAAACGAATCTGCATTAGGTAGCGTGCATCTTGCGATGTCCTCCCGACCACGCGCTCGTCGGAATTGTACTCCACCTTCGAGGTTGAGACTTGGAAATACCGGTACATTCTCCTTATGTGTTCACTCGTGACCTTGTTGCCAGTTTTCTCGAAGATCATTTCGAGAGCTGTGCTTACGAATTTACGCCTCAGGAACCGCCCCGCCTCAAGGTCTTCGATACCTTCTTTGTAACCGGGTATCAGCAGCTTACTGCAAAAAGGTGTAAAATGCGAAGATAAGAGTTTTTCTTCTACAAGTCTACCTAAAACAGAGTACGGATAAACCCCCTCTCTGCCGCATCAAAATTTCTTTTAGCACTAAAAACCTGTCGCACTAATTTCTGTTTTGGCACAAAAAACCTTGCGTCATGTTTTTTCTTTTGGCACTAAGAACCTGCTGCATTAATTTTTTTTTTGGCAGCAAACAAAAACCTCTTAAAAACCAACCTGCTTTCCAGGGCGACGCGAACAAAGTACAAGAAGCACCACGCCGAAGACAAAACCCATGGGCCGACCTCGTCTGGGATAACGCCTTGGAACATGGTGATGAGGTCTTTCGCGTGCCACAGCTTTAGGTGTGTGATTCCTGTGGTATACTCCCCCGGGAGATTATTTGGACGCGTGTACTCATTTTTGACTCCTCCTAAACTATTCAACCGATTTTCATAATTTTTTTTTTAATAGAAGTCACGAGTCTGAAAATGTGTAAGTCAAAGTTTTTTTGCCAAAACTGTTTGTTCGATTTAAATTTTTTTTGTTTTCAACCTCAAAAATAGTTTTTTATACATATAGTCGAAGTTTTTCTTCCGAGAGACTGCGTGGGTGGCCCTTCACCCACGCATCCCCATTTCTAGCAAAACTCTTTGTTCGATTTCAATATTTTTTTTGTTTTTAACCTTAAAGAATTGTTTTTAAACCTATAAAATAACTTTATTCGTTAGTTTTTTTCTTAAGAATTCAGCATGCTTGGCATTCCACCCTCGCATCTTCATTTTTCACAAAATTTTCCATGCGATACCAATTTTATTAATAAAACTGTTAAATTGAATTTTTATACACGAAAATGATGTATATTCCAAAATCAGTTGATGCCTATTCGTTAACAGCCCTCCACCCACGCATTGCAATCTATCTTTTATTTTCTTATCCGATTTTGATTAAAAAAAAATGTAACTGTTTGTTAGATTTCAATTTTTTTAATTTCAACCTCAAAGAATATTTTTTGTACGTGTAAATAGCTTTATTCCTTAGTTTTTTTCTTAAGGATTCAGCGTGGTTGGCATTCCACCCACGCATCTTCATTTTTCACAAAATTTTCCATGCGATTCCAATTTTTTTTGAAAAATGTTTAATTGAATTTAATATACAGTAACATAATTTCTGATTCGAAAACCAGTTGAGGTCTGTTCGTTAACAGCCCTCCACCCACGCATGCAATCTATCTTTGATCATCTTATCCGATTTTTACAAAAAAAAATTTTTAATGAAAATTCACGAGTTTGAAGATGTCCAGTTCGAACTTTTTTTGAGGAGTGTTCGTGGTTGGCTCTCCACCCACACAAAAGTTAGCGATCCCTTGAAACAAGAAAGTGCAAATGCCGATTTTGTGATTTCTTGCATACCAGTCATGGTATTTGACTCGGATCTTTTTTGAAAAGTGATAGTATGACAAGAAATAAAAGCATTCATAACCTAACATAACCAATTTCGAAGACATAGCCCGACCCTGTACTATACAATGGCTGTTTACAAGACGATTATTGCCGGAAAATGAAAAATTGGTTATGACTTCGTCTGTCGAGTTAAGTATGCCTTACTCTAATAAATTATACTTTGTTTCAGATGGAAAACGAAATTTGATATATCCAATAACAATGGAAAGGGTTTGTTTGTTAGTAGTATAGCTAGGCCGGTTCTGGGGCACTTGGCCGGCATGCTAACCTAACACAACCTAATAAAACCCTTCCTAACCTAACCTAACCCTTACAAGTTCTGGCCTACTTGCCCCCACCCCTTTTCGAGAGCCAATCAGAATGTTAGAGAGTACGGGGGGGGGCACTTTCCCCCACACTTTTTTGAGAGCCAATCAGAACGTTGGAGAGTTCGGGGGCACTTTCCCCCACTACTTTTTGAGAGCCAATCAGAACGTTGGAGAGTTCGAGCCCGGCCACCCCCCTCACCACCTTTATAAGAGGCAATCAGAACGTTGGCCGGTGCGGGCCCACCAACGTAGCCATGAAAAGGGTCATTTCCCCCACCACCTTTATAAGAGCCAATCAGAACGTTGACCGTTTCGAGCGCAGTCCAACCTGAAAAATCATTGTTCCCCCTCCAC
>JAPYZL010193461.1:0-22820 GCA_030522825.1 Platygaster orseoliae | reverse complement strand
TCCCTAGGGTTTTATTGATGATTCCCGCTGATTTCCGAGTACCCCAAAAAGGGGCTTTTGTTCCCGCATTCCATAGAAATAAAGTGGCCTTTTTTACGAATGCATGGGAAAAAAAATTGTTTCACATTAGTCCAGGACTATATTTTATTCAACAATGTGTGGAAATGCCAATTTTGCATCTCCCGAACGTGTGGAAAATTATGGCTTAAACACGGCGTTGAATAAAAATACTTGACTGTTGTACAATTTAATTAAATTTTACAAGTAACTAACTGAGTTGCTAACCAAGTTTATAAGCTTTTTGTGTAACTTATCATAAAATTAGAAAAGTGGTAGTCGATATAACAAAAAACTCTTTCGTTCATAGTATTCCTAAAAATAGCTGTACTCTGTTGAAATAAAAAACAAGTAATATAAATTTTCAATTTTTTATTTTCTTCCCATTAAAAAACAAAAAACACTCAAAAAATCATATGAACGTTGAAATTGAAGCCCATAGTTGACGTATGAGAACTTCGGAGAAATTTCGCATCCATATACGCCTTCAATCGAGGTCAGCCAATAAGATTTTGGTGAATGAATGAATAAATGCACACGGGAAAATTCGCGAAAGAGGGGAATTCCAAAAATCGATTGTCGTGAATTGCTGGGAAGCTCAAATGCGCCCTGTCCTGGCAATGAACTTTCCCGTCGTGCCACGCAACAATTCCGCAATACCTGTCGCAATAACGCTATAACCAATAAGTGATGAGCCATGTTTTCTCGTATGATTTCATCGAAATTTCGCCAAAAACTCGATGAAACGAAAGGTCTTGACTCAAACGAAAAACGTATTATTGCAGACCATAACGTATATTATTTATTAATCTGAAAATATAGGAGAGAATAACTTGTATTAAAAATTATTAAATTTGTACAAAGTTCGTTTCACAATTATTCTATCTATATAATTTTTGCATATTTTATGAAATTTTCGTTCGGGTGTACAAGAACTATGATTGGTTATGAATTTTTGTAACGTCGTCTCTGATTGGTCGCTTCATTTATAGTCAGATTCTACAGTTTTATGAATATATGCTGTTCTCGCAGCATTTTTTTTTTTAATTATTAAATTTTTTCAACACATTTTCTGACTTTTCACAACCTCACGAAAGTGCAAAATCAGACGATATATTTACAAAAAGCAACTTCTCCGGTCGTATCGATTCTGAGTAGTTTTTAAACGAGTCATGTAATTTAATTTTTCAAGCTTTTGTACCAGCTTTTCTGATTGGTCGCGTGCTTAACCCGATTTCCTTCAGTAGAGTCCAATTTTCTTGATATATTTTTCCAACCGCTGAAAACCTATGTGTACCATTTCAAAAATCATGAACGACTAAACCCTGACTTTTCAAAATTTCGATCTTTGAAAATTCTAAAGAAGGTATCTCAATTTTTAATAACGTCACTTTCGTCCCTGGCAAAAGAGCTTCCCCCTCCCAGCCGTCTAATTTTGCACAATTCATATTCAACCTTCAAAATCCTCTAAAAACGGACTCAACTTTCTTTTTCGGGGCATATTTCTAAACCTGAACAAAAAAAATTCAACCATCGTACGAACAACGTCCAATTTTAAAACACGTATCGATCCGCAATCCTGATTGGTCCACACGAAAAAAATTCCCCACCGACGCGAATTCAAATTTTTAAAAATCTCGTTACGCCGGCCCTGATTGGCCGAGCGACGAGCCCGCCGAGAGCGTCCGTGAAAAGCGCGAATAGCCCAAAAAACCGTTATTTTCGGGTCCAAAGAAAACCCTCCGTATAACCGCCGCACTTGAAAGTGCTCGGCAGGGAAAGCTGGCTTTGACCCGGTAGCCGGCAGTGTCGCGCTTGGAGACCTGCAATGCGGTATGCAAGAACCAATCACGATGTTGCTTTTAGTTCGCTGGGATCCCGTCCCGTACACCGCGCCCACTACACGTAAACACCAGCGCCGTTTTTACCCCCCACTCCGAAAAAATCGCGCCAAAGCCGCTTAACCCCAGCCGCGAAAAGTCGCCAAGTTTTTCGGGTTTTCGGAAAAATTGTTCCGCCGCGCGATAATTCCACGGGAAAAACAAAACCGGGCGGTTTTCTAGCGAGGAGCACGCGCGACGCACTCTCCTGCAGTCCCCTCTCCCCTCGCCCGCCCCTCCCGCCGCACAGCAGCAGCGGCGGCAGAGCTCTCCCCTACCGTGCCCCCTCCCCTCCCCGCCTCCTGCCGCCACCTACTCACCAAGTGCGCAAAGCCAGCGTGGCGTAGCGATACCAGTTCGAGATTTACAAGGCGCACGGACGGGAACTTTAATCATATCTGCGAAATATTTCGCCCGAAAATCCTCGACCCGTGAGCGAATCGCGACCCACACGAGTTTGTGCCCGCGTCTTGCGACCCTCACAGTTTTTGTATCAAGTTCCCCGAGCCGAGAGTTCAGTTGAGTTGCCGGAGTAAGGAAAAAAAAAAAAATGGTGAGTCGTATTTTTACATTCTGCCACGTTTCGGGGCGGTTTTGCCACATCGCGATTTCTCGGGGTACGTGGCACGTGTTCGGGGTCTGCCAGGCTTGGGCCACGGGGGCCCGCGGGCCACGGGAAATTGGGCCTTTTCCGGGAGTGAAAAACGAGAGGGGGTCGGTGGAAAATCGATTCAGCGGCTATTTCCGCCGTTATCGATCGCGCTACGAACGGCGCCGAGGAAAATTCGACCGACATATTTTTCCCGCGGGTTTTTTCGCGACGTTTTTCACGCGCTTTTGGGGGACGAGCTGCAAATGCGGTTGCCCGCGCCTATGGTGAATCGATAGGACGATTATCGCGGGCACTCGGGAAATGTGTCGCGTTTTCGCCATGACTTTTTCGTCCGCTGGAGTGACAGCGACTGGGGAGGGGGGTAAGGGGCGGCCGGGGGGGCAGGTGGAGGACGAGGAGGAGGGGGGTGACGTGGTTGTTGTGTGACTCGCGGGCGCGAGATAAGGGAGATAATGAGGTGGAACGAGATTACTCTGGTGAGCCTTTCCTTTTGTTTCATGATTTTGTTTTTTTTTGGGTCGGGATTTTTAGGCGGATCAACTTACGGAAGAGCAAATTGCCGAGTTTAAGGAGGCCTTCTCCTTGTTTGACAAGGACGGCGATGGAACCATCACTACCAAAGAGTTGGGAACGGTTATGAGGTCCTTGGGGCAGAACCCAACGGAGGCTGAACTCCAGGATATGATCAACGAGGTTGATGCCGATGGTAGGGTTTTCCTTTTTTTTTCTATTTTCCATACACAGTAAAAAAGGCTTTTGAAAATTCCCGGCGGCCAGTGATTTTCAATTTTTTCGTCCTGGTTTTTGAAATTCCCAGCGCCGCAAATTTTGTTTAGGGGCTAGTAATTACTACATCCAGTTTGAATAATTTTGGTACCTCATTCAATACAATAATTTTCCTTGCTCGTGGAAAATTACTAGTTGATTGGCAAAAGTGCCAGCCTGGATCTGACGATTTCACTGAATTCTGCTAGTAATTTTACAAACAGATTTTTTACTGTGTATGTCATGGCAGAAATAGGCGCTAATTACATTTTGCTCATTTTCTCGCTGTACAAAAATTATCTCAGTTCTGTGACAGAACCGTGAAAATTTTTTGACAGATGTATTTCCACCTGTGTTCTTCAGGATTGCTGTTTTGTAATTAAAAATGAGTTTTTTTTGTAATCAAGGTGTGAAAACCTCGTAATAAATAATTTTTAATTGTAATTCTGTAAAATTGAGGTAGAATTAGGTGTGCATATAAATTTTCACAGTTTTGTGCAAAAATTCAGATAGTTTTTTCGCTGTGTGAAAATGAAGTAATGTAATCGGTGCGCATTTCTGTGTCAAAATGCTTAAGTAATGGGAAGTTTTTAAAGAAAATATTGCAGATTTGGAATGATACTGATGAATCCCTAGTGATATTGATTTTTATAAAAAATGGAAAAATTCTTTAAAAGATCAGAAATTTTTTCTACAAATTCCGTTACTTTTAAAGTGACCTTACAAAAAACTTTAAAGAGAAATTTTTATTAAAACTAGTTACACTTGAACAACAAATTTTTAATTTTTCATAGAAAAATATATTTAAGCCCAGTACCGTTCTTATGAACTCTGAAATTTTTAAAAGCAATTTATTTTCATTTGAGATCCTCGTGCCTAACAATCATGCGAAGTCGGTTAGTGCAAATGGAAAAATTCTTATAAAAATCAGAAATGTTCATTAAAACTAGACACTTGTATAAAAAATTTCAAATTTTGTATAGGGAAATATTTGAGCCCTGTCCTTTCTTATGAACTTAAAAATTCGTATGAAAAATTTATTTTCATTTGAGACTCATGCACCATGTCAAACGCTCACGCAAAGTTGGTTAGTGCAGATAGCAAAATTCTCATAAAAATTAGAAATTTCTAATAAGAATTATGTTACTTATAAAGTGACCTTATAATATTAATATAATATATTAATAAGAGAAATTTTTATAAAAACTAGTAAAACTTACATAAACAAATTTAAAATTTTGTATAGGAAAATATTTTAACCCTTTACTTTATTATAAACTGGAATTTTCCAATCTGAAATTCTACAATGTTATAGAAAATCATAAATTTTAATAAGAAATTCAGCTTTTTCATGGAATCAGTTTTTAAAAGAAATTGATTTTCATTTGATATTTTCGTGCACCACGTCTAAGGCGCACACCAAGTCAGTTAGTACAAGTTGCAAAATTCTTATACAATTCAGAAACTTCTGTTTCAGTTCAAATTCTCAAGGTTTTGATACTTATTATGCAATTTTAAATTCTGACAAATCATTTTTTCAAATTATCAATTTTTGTTGTAAGATTTCAAAATACAAATCAATATTACAGATTTATAAAAATACTGATGAAAATTTTAATATATTCATCAATAACCTAGAACAATTTTGTGACAACTGAATTTGGATTACAGGCTTATTTTCTCAAGGTCTCTGAATAAAATTATTAAATATCAAATTCCATTTCCAAAATCTTCCAAGTTGTCAATTCATATCAAAAAATTAATCTTTTTGAGAAAAGCCATGTAACAATTATAAATTAGTACTGAGCAAAGGAAAACCTTAGGAATTTTGACTAAAGTATATAGCAAATTAAAAATTTCAGAATCCACAGCGAAAAACCTAGAAATCAATAAATAGCAAGACACAATTTTTCATTCTCAATAAGTAACTATCAACTTGAAAGTGTCAAAAATTTTCCATGCAGCATTTCCAGCATACACTTAACCATCAAAAAGTCAGAAATATTTTTTAAAATTATCAAACATTTGTCAGTATTATTACAAATTTTTCCAGGTTAGAAATCTGGATCAAAAAACTTATGATTTTGAAAAATGTCAAGTCAGAATTGTAAATTTAATACCAAATAAAAGAAACCTTAAGAATTTTACCTAATATAAATTTTCCAACTTTTCATCAAAAACTTGAAATTTGGAATGTGTTTCAGTTAAAATACTCATGCTTTTTTATATTGAGTACTCTATTTTCAATTCTGACGAGTCATTTTTCAAACTGATTACAATTTTCGTAATTAGATTTTTTAATGCAAATATCTGGACGTTAGTATTTTCTGGTTTTTTGAATTCTCATCAATATTCATGTTTAAGAATGAAACTGCAAAAAAATAATTGATTCCTACCTATTGAACATACATTTTTGAACTCCTATACATAATTATGTGTGTGTCTGGAATTTTTAAAATTCTAACAAAATAACGATAGGCGTACCCAAAAGTTAAAGCGTTTCTGAAAATTGTTTTCTATTTTAATTTAATTATTGTTTTACCGTAAGCGAAACATTTTTGTATTTAAGCATGTGGATTTCAATTTTTCAGATCATTTCCATAATTTCTAAAATCATTATGAAAATTTAACAAAATTTCATTTATTCTAAGGATTGCCTCAATTTTTGTTCATAAAATTTTCAGTTTCACAATCTTGGAAGTATTTTTAGGTTTTGCCAGTTGAGTTATCCATGTAGATATTTTTCATCACGCAGGAAACTTTTTCGAACTTATATATCTATATTCACCTTTTGCTTCTCTTCTATCAAATTTTTTGAAATATGCTTAATTGTGAGTGTATGTCACAGCAATAAGGCCATTATAAGACGTTACTCATGTCGAAAATATTTTAAAAATAGTGTCCAAAATGTACAACTTCCTGCAGATATTGAACAATTTTGAAATGGATAATTCAAAAGTATAAAAGAAAAGTTGACAAATCCTTGTTCGAAAAATTGACAGAGTGGAATATTTTTTATCTCTACTTGTTCAACATTGCTTTTTGTTATTTTTATCAATATTTGTAGTTAAAGTAATGCAACTTTTTTTAGCGTTCATAAAACTTGTATGAATGCAAGAAGTTTATTGATTATCTTGATAGTTGCAAATATGTTGGAATACAAAATATTGCTGATGTATGAAATATTTAATGAAAAAAAGCATTATTGATGTTTTATATTCATTTATAAACGAAAATAAAAATACTTTGAATGATATGCAAACCGAGCAAATTTTGCCAGATTCAAAATGAATGGAACAAGATTAATGCTAAAAGTTGTTTCTTCTGATACCAAAATTAATTCAAAAATATTTGTCAAAAACAATTTTCTTGAAAATTAACCCGTAGAAAGTATTTTGAACATAAATAGATTTAAATTTAATAATTGCGAAGAAGTTCTTTAAATGTTCCCAGGAATTTTGGACTTTAGCACTCTGATTGTTGAAAGCAATGACAATTGATAAATCTTGAATTTCTGAGATAGCTGTTTTGTGTTCTGAATAGGGTTAAAAAAATTTTTTTTGTCTCAATCATTGTAGTGAACTAAATTTAAAATTAATTTCACTTATTTGTTATTCACGAAATACCTAATTTTGAGTTTTCCGTGAAATAGGATTTGGAATTAAATTGTTACTAAATATACCTAAGGGACTGTGCACATAATACGTCACAAGTTTTTGGGGGAGGGGGAACTTTGCTTAAGTCTTGGCCAAGATTTCGTGATTTTATGAATGTCAAAAATGATTTTCATGAAAATTGATAAATTTTTATATGAAATATTTTTTGGCCAAACCAAATTACAAATGATGAATAAACAGCAGCTTTTAAAAAAATAGATGATATTCGTGATTACTGAAAATTTGGTGCAAAAAGACGTGTGACGTGACGTCAAGAGGGAAGAGGGGGGGGGGGGAGGGTCAAAGATTTGTTTCGTATTATGCGCACGGACCCTAATTCTTGAAAAGTTGATTAAACCTGGGCAACACAGTGAAAAAAATTAGAAAACAAGTATACCCATGAAAGAATAATAATAAATTTGTCTAATGCAAATTGTATTTAAACATTTGAGAAATTTTCCCTTCTAATAATACAAGATCAGAAAATGACTTATACTTGCCAAATAACATAAAAAATGTGAGCTTCCAATTATTTGCAAAATCATGTTTTCTAGCTGAGAAAGATTTAAAAAAAAGAAATACAGTTTTTTCACTCATAGCGTAACCAACAGAAGAAATTGGGTCACACAATAAAAGTTACTTCTCTGTGTCTTTTTGAAATTGTGAAAGTACAACATTTTTAGCATTAATATTGGTAGAATATGAATTCTTTGGGTGGAAGACTAAGCAACAATCTGATTCCGCAGTTCATTTAAGAAAATTTTTTTTTTTACAATAGAAACATAATTGGCAGCATAAAATTAAAACATTTTCAGAGTATTTTTCAATATTCAATATTCGATAATAAATGTTTCAGTCGAATAATAATAGGAAAAATGTATGCATAATGTGGTAAAATAATTAATAATAAAAATTGAATGGATTATTTAATTTAGAGACAGAATCTTGAAGTAATTTAGAGTGAAAAATATTAAAAGTAATTTAAAATTATTTGACTATTGCCCTAAAAAATAAGAAATCATGAAAAAAACTAATTTTTATTAAAAGGTACAGTTAATTTTAAAAATGAAAATTTGATATGATTTGCAGTGTGTAAACAAAGTTTTTCTTTGAGTTTCTTATACTAGTTTTTTATATGACTCGTAATGCAATACAAATTATATAACACTCATGAAAAATTCAATATGACTCGAATGAAATTTGAGAACTTCCAGCCAAGCTATGAATTTTAGAAGTTTTCATCACTCGGTTCTAAGTTTTGGAAATAGTTCTAAAACTTGCATGAAGATTAGGATATTGTGTAGAATATCGAATTATTTAGTGAGCTCGCTTTTCTGCACTTTTAAGTGATAAAATTTTAATTAATAAGAAAGAAAAAAAACTAATGTACATAAAATAAAGTTGTGAGTTGCGTAGTTTTTTATTTGAAAACCATATTTTCAACCATACTGAGTTTTTCAAAAAGTTCAAAAGAGTAGACAGTTTTTTGAAACTTGACTGTTGCTAAATTTTTTATTTATTTGAAAAAACTAAATGAATTGTTTATTCTAAAAGAAAGTCTTGGAATTTTTCAAAAACTATAGTTGAAGTTTTCAAAAAATTAAGGATTTGCTGAAATAGCAGATTCATTAACTTTTTTATCATTTTTTATGTTTTTTTAATGTGAGTATAGAAACGTCAAATGTTCTCAACCATTTTTTATATGGCATCTTTATTTTTATCCATTTCTTATTGAACTCTTTCATCGTTTTTGGAATTAATGAATTTCATAAATGCATGAAATTAAAAAAGATATTCATGTGTGAACTTTATAATTCCAGAACATTAAACTTTGCATTTTTGAAAATTTAAGAATTTGTTGCTGAAAATAAAAATTCCAATATGAGATTTGTAATCTACTGTAATGAGTAATCTTCTGTAATGACTAAACTATACATTTTTTATATTTTATTATTGAGGAAATTGTGAATTTTCAATTTCTTGAATCTCAATTTTGAAATATGATGTTTGCTACTTGTGGAGCTCAAATTTCGAAGTTTCTGGACCTTGATTTTCAAATTTGGAAACAAAAACTTGCAATACAAAATCGTGAAAAAATTTTCTCTCTAAATACAGTAATTTGCTAATTTTTTGGATTTGTAGTATCTCAAACAAACTTTTTAGAATTGTTATATTTTCCAAAGTAATTTTTTGTTTTCCAAAAGTAATTTTTTTCAAAAGTTTAAAAATGCAAAGATATATGAGCGGTTGAGAGCAAAAGACAAACTAGTAAGTGACCGACAGAGTGGCAACTCCATCTTTTTCGTCTCTTACCAGTTTGTCTTTTGCTCTCAACCGCTCATATACAAAATTTTATTTTTAAATTTATTAATTGAAAACTCAGTAAAAAAGATTTACCAGAAAAATGCCTGAATTTTCAGGAAATTTTTGATGGTGTTCACATTTTAGTTGAATTACAAAACTGTACAGAATTCGGTATTCAAAATATAAAAAAGAATTTCTTTATTTAAACTGACAAGTTACATAATTTGAATATTTTGAAATGTTTAATACATCTCATTTATGAGCGTGGTGCAAAACAAAAATTGAGCAACTTGTTATCAAGCAAAGTGATTTAAAATGCACATTCAAAACTGAAAACACGTTACAAAATTGCCGAAATCCAAGTTTGTAGGAACTTTTTTCACAAATCTAAAAATGCAGAGATAAGTACAAAATTTCGCTTGAAAATCTAGTATTTAAAAACCTAATAAAAAAATTACCAGAACAGAGACTGTATTTTCAAAAAATATGCTAGGGAATCATATTTAGGTTTTAATAAATAATTGCGAAGTCTATTGTAAAAAAAATTATTTTTACTGTTTTTAGAATGGTTTTTTATATGAAAATTTCTTGCATTTCAGGTAACGGTACCATTGACTTCCCTGAGTTTCTAACCATGATGGCCCGAAAAATGAAAGACACCGATAGCGAAGAAGAGATCAGGGAAGCGTTCAGGGTGTTCGACAAGGACGGTAATGGCTTTATATCGGCAGCTGAACTGCGACATGTAATGACGAACCTGGGTGAAAAGCTCACCGACGAAGAAGTCGATGAAATGATTCGCGAGGCCGATATCGACGGCGATGGCCAAGTAAACTATGAAGGTAAAAACTCTACCAAATTTTTCTTCTTTAAGAATCTTTATGTGATACGATTTAAAAAAAGGTACCTTAGGGTACCGATCGTTCAGGCACATTATCTGTCTCAAAGGCATTGGAAAGTTGGCCTAGACAATTTGTACCTCAAGGTATCTTTTCTCAAGTCGCATCACATATACTTCAGCAAAATATTGATGCGTATTTAATAATAATTTCTTGAAACAAAACTCTTTACCCCAAATTAAAAAAAATTGAAAGCAATTAAAAAAATTTTTAATTTATAAATTTTGCAATTAAAATATTTAATTTTCTCGCTTAATTTTACAGAAAACTTTTTTCATACAGGATTTTGAATTTCAAGAGCATGGATTTAAAATGAAATTGAGTTTTGTCAGTAATATGAACAAACACAAAATTTGAACGAAATAAAGATTTTTTGTACCCTGCCTCGATTGAATAATTGTACAAAGTCACTTTTTTGTCAAGAAATATGATCAAATGTCAACAAGTAATCAAATCTGAAATGAATTATGTTCGTTGTGTAATTGAGACCTTCAAAGTTACAAAAAATGTAAATTTTTTTTCTGTCGCGGAAAAACTTTTATTTCATAAATGCAAAAAACAAGAAAATCGATTTTGTGATTTATTTCCATATGTATTTTTGTGATTAGATTTATTTTGCAAGATTTTTGGATACTGTAGAAAAATGTCAACTTTATTTATAGAGAAAACTTGGAATGGAAATTATTATGATTTTTTTTTCTAAGTTGAGCTTTATTAATGTTGATTTATGCAAAATAGTTGAATAAATATGATAAAAATTAAGAAAATTTGAAAATCAATAGAATATAAGATCAAAATTGTGAATAGATTACTTGAGTTTTGATTTTATTGCAACTTTTTATCTGTTATTTGCTAATTTCATTTTTAAAGATGAGGATTTAAAATTAAAAAGAAATGTCAAAAAATGGAATGTCAAAAATCATAAAAAAAAATTCAAATAATTTCCAATTTTATAGAAACTAATAAACCTTATTATATTTCAACTTAATTGCGCCCTCAATTTTATTTATTTATTTATTATAGTTCAGTAATCAAAGTTTTTATTTCCATTTTTATTTCTTGTTAAAATATTGTAATTTTAGGTTTGACAATGAAAATAATAACCCTTGGAAATTTCAAATAAATTTTCATCGATGGAATATTATATTTTTCAAGCTGTAAATATTTTGTGATTAGAAAAAAATTGTTTTTTTGGAAATTTGAGAAACCTTCCTAAGTTTTTCTATACTACATCATAATTCGCTTAATCGTTTAAAAATTGGAAGTACCTAAATTTTATTCAAATTTCTGTAACTTCTGAGAACGACAATACAAAATTATGAAATCGTGTCACATTATTTCTAAAAAGAAGTTCTCTCTTGTTGAAAACTTTAAAAGTGTGAAACGTGTATTTTTACTACTGAATTTGTAGTTGAAAAAGAATTTTCAATCTCGTACTAACAAAAAATTCAATAGAACAAATGCTAATTAAAATTAAAAAATTAGAGAATAGTTGGTGAATTAATTTAAAACGCTGTTATTTTATTAAAATGTGAAATTTTTCATATTTAGTCAGAAACTCACTTAAATGGATAAATAAAGCTCAACCCTCTATCACATTAAAGTAGAAGACGTTTCCTTTGAAATTAAATAACTTAAAACCCTTTACAATGAAAATTCTGGAAATTTGAATATTTTAAAAAAATTTACAAAATTTTCTCTAATGTAAAAAATGGTATTCACACTCAGAATTTATTTGGCTGTTAACTCGAACTGAATGAAAAATATTTTCGAAAGGAGCATTTTTTTTATTCTTTCATATTTGCAAAAAACTATAAGGGGCCGTGCACATAATACGTCACAAATTTTATCCATTTTTGACCCTCTCCCCCTCTTGACGTCACGTCACATGTCTTCTACCAAATTTTCAGTAACCACGAATATCATCTAGTTTTTTGAAAGCTGCTGTTTATTTATTTGTACTCAAATTCGCCTTATCTAACATTTTATATAAAAATTGATCAATATTAATGAAAATCATTTTTGACATTCATAAAATCACCAAGTTATATATTTCAAGTTGACAGTGATTTTTTTGCTAATAAATTAATGGAAATTTTTAAAAGTTGTATTCATATTCAAAATTCATCTGGCCGCTCAATGAAACTGAATGAAAATGAAGTATTTGCATACATTTTTGAAAAACTGTATGAGTTTCGAAAAAATCCTGAGTAATTCTCATTTCTACAAATTTTTCCGCATCAGTGACACAAAAATCTTGGAAAAACTCTCTTTAGCTGATCCCGTTCAATTTTATTACCCCCACCTCTTTAATGACTTTTTCCTACTTGACGCCCACTTTCAAAACGTTCACGTACGCCCATGCATATATAATGCGCTGTATGTAAAGTACGAGCACGAGCAGCCTTTAAAGTGCCACGCTTTAAACGCCGCTTTTCCCCGAGGTGGGGGAGAAAAGCCCGATTTATTTATACACAATGGGGAAAATAAAAATGTAATTTCGGGCCCGACCTTGAAACGGTCATAAAAAGTTGGGCGTTTACGGGCGGTTCACACGCGAATTCGCATTTTTTTTCGTGTGTGTTCCTTCTTCCTTTTCCACTTATGCAATTCGAATGAGTCACGAAATTGTACGTTTTTGTTTTCTTGTCTTTTTCAGAGTTTGTAACTATGATGACATCAAAGTGAATGCAACATGTGTGAAAGGAAAACTCGCGACTTTGGAGTGGTGTTGACGTACTAAAGAAAAAAAAAATCATGCAAACAGTAATAAAAAGAAAAAAAAATACGCAGACAGCAAAAACTTGGAAAAAAAGTCTTCTATCCGGATTGTAAAGAGGTCTTGACACGCGAGATGTTGATGTCCCGTTTGAAATGTATTAATCGTCTTTAATGATAAGTAATAAGGGCAACTAATTATTTAATTCAAAAGTTTGCCTCGAATCAACTACCAACTCTTAAGACGTGTATTGCTCGTGTGTGCATATATACGTACAATTATTAGGAAGCGTAAACTTTCCTGTTACTTGCAAAAAGGTAATATGTGTACGCACGTGAACACATTGTTGATATAAAAAAAAACAACTGCATTTCCATAATATTTCTTTCTGGGTATTCGTCACCGGTTTTTCCTTTTACTCTCGTCCCCTCAACTCCTTTCTTTCGCTCGTTCGTAAAATGATGGAAAATTTTATCGATAAAGCAAAAAATAGTCAAATCTAAAGAAGGGCGTTAAGTGGATCTACATAGTTATGAAAATTTTAGGAGAAAAAAAAATAACGTCTATATTCGTCATCATCTTGAGAAGAAAAAAAAAACAAAACTTACCGACTTTGGATCGAGTTCGACGAAAGTCGGATTTATCCAATTTTTGAATATATAACGATATTCAGCTCTTTAAATTAAGTTAGCATGTAAAACGAACTCCCGTCGTGCTCTGCGATGTAAATTGATAGTATTATTTTGTAAATTTCTCTGTACCCTCCCCCACCCCAATGTCGTTTAATTTTTTTTTTTTTATTCGGAATCGACGTCACTTTTAGAATTTGTTCTTATTTGTTTTCGAGCCTGCGAGAAGTAAAAAGACAAAGTATTGTAATCGATCAGCTCTCGACATTTTGTAATAGTTTTAATACACCGTGTAGTGTCTCGTTGTAATTTTAATTTGTATAAGTGAATGGTGAAAAAAATACAGACTTGTTGATTTGTATTCCGAAATTTGTCATAGCTCACTGCAGTAAAAATGAAAAAGGGAAAATATCGTGTTTCCGATCGAAATTCCTCGACATTCCTAATCGAAAGCGCTCTCTTGTCTTCTATTCTTTTTCTTCGTACTCTGCCTTCCAAAAAAAGCAACGTCGTATTTAAAATAAGCGAACGAGAATTATAAATAATGAAAACGTCGACACCACTACTTTATGTTAATCACGAAGAACGAAGGATAGACACGTGGAATCGATCCGTGCATTTTTCCTGAAAAATGCCAGACGATTACGAAGACTGGCATTTCGGCGCGTCATTTTAGCGCTGTTACTTAAAACATAAAATAATTCTTAAAAGAGTGATTTTGAAAAAAAAAAATGGAGAAACTCAACATTACGCCGGGTGATAATACATTAAATGTGTCCGTGGTTTCAGTCGTAATAATATATATGTAATATATATTATATATACATAATTCAATTTTCGATTCCTCCAAAATAACGAGATTCAAAAGTGAAAATAAATACAGGGATTTGTAATCTTTCCCGGTGACCTCAATTGAAATTTGTCCCAAAGATGAATGGTATCGTTTCGTAGGTCGCTGAACGTCTGCATTTCTTTAGAATTTTTTCTCGGCTAATCTTTTCGCGAATAAAATCTAGCGGCGCCTTTAGAGTCTACAGTGTTACCGTGTCAATGAAGAGAACGTTTTTTTATTCAACGAAAGCATTCGCGATCACACAAAAAAAAAATGACGTAAACTTAGATTAACATAGCGTTTACCCCTTTCGCCCCCCTTCACAACCTGGTTCACCTTTTTTCTATAATAAAATCCGCAGTGTTGCCTTTTTCGGCACATTTTTTCTTTTACCTCGAGCAAAGCAAAAAAAACTACGCAACTTTTACACCATTTGTATTGTCACGTAATTGCGCAACGTATGTTTTGACGCTTGTACGCTTTTTATAACGAGGGACAAACAAAAAAAAAGGAAATATAGTTTGAACGAATTAAAAGATGAACAACTGTTGTAAATAAGCTCGGACATGTTTTCGTTCTTTCGAAAAAGTAACGTAAGACTTTTTTCACCAAAGGCAACACTGTTTCTACGCGGTCGTGTAGGATTTTTGCGGCGTAAAAATTACCGAAGCGATGCGGAGCTGGAGATAAATTTTGACGAATTCGGGGTTTCTCGTAGATTGTTATTGCAGTGACTCTTGTTCCATGGAAAGAAAAAAAAAGCAATGAAATCGAATTGTAAAACGTCATGGAAAGAAAAGAAACGGCGATTAAAATTTCTTTGAAAAATGATGGTTTTCGTATTGAGTGCTTTTTTTTCGAGATAAGAGCCGACCTTAATCTTGCAGGCTTTATTTACAACTCGGCATATCTGGCTCGCGTTGTAAGGCCTCGAGTGCGCGTACTTACATGGCATCATTAACGTTTGAGTGCGAGTCTTGTTACGCTCACTCGCTAAAAAATTTTCATTTACGGTCATGCACAGTGGGTAATTTTTTTACGAATAACACGCACATGTGTCGTCCTGGAAAATTGGATTATCCAAAATAAGTTTTCATGGAAAATTGAAGCTAGCGTGACTGTCGGAAATACGTTTTTTTTTTAATTTTCAAAGTAAAAATTGCAGAAATTTTAATATTTTTGTGAATAATTAATTTTTTCGAAACATTTTTCACTAACTTTGCATTTTGGAGTTTTTTAAAAACAACATTCATATTACTAACTTCATCTCGTGTGCCGAATCAAAATCTTTGAAATCATTTTATCGATAATATTCTAATTTTTGAGGTATCAGAATTTTTATTCGAAGAAAACGAATTGCATATTATTTTTGTATGAAAAAAGCTTTATCGAAGGATGAAAGAAAACGATCAATAACTGAGCTTCGTGTAAAATTTTATATATCAGTTATATACATAACCACTTTTTCACTTTATTTTTTTTTCAACACTCGCTCTTTTCTCTTCTTCACGTGCTTTTTAACTTTGACTTTTCTCTTCTCGGCCTGCTGATCCTTGACTGCTTTTTTGCGAGCCTGAAAAAAGGGTTCAGGTTGCACTTTCGGTTTTCAAAATTTAACTAAAATCATGTCAGTTTTTTTTAAATAGAGTTTGGAATTAATTCAGTTGCAATTTTTTATCACTTGCATTAAAAAAAAAACTTAAAATTCACGACTCTACAAAACCTTGGGCTGATGAACCCTCGAAAAATGAACTTACCTTTTTGTCCTCGAGAGTTTCCTCTCGTGGCCTCGCAGAGTTTTTGAACTTGCTCTCTTTTTCATCGCCATCGTCTTCGCTAGAGTCGCAGGATTCCGAGCCTTCATCCTCCGAGTTTTCGAGGATTTCAGGCATAAGGGCTGGCTTCGACAAGTCGCTTTTCAAGCCGACTAATGTTTTATAAACGAGGTCGATTTTGCCAGCTTTCGCCAGAGCTATATCTCGTTCGATATCAATCACCTTGAAGAAGAAAAAGAAGTAAACAATTATTATACTGAGACTTTCTCCAGAAAAGAATAAAAACTATTTAAATTAAAGAATAGAAATGGCCTTATTTCTTGTTAACTCAAATAAAATAATACATTGACAGTATTTGAATTGGAAAAAAATAAATAAAATAAAATAATAAAGATTGCCTTATTTGTGTAAAATTAAACTAAAAAAATACAAGGATTGGAAGTTGAAAAAGAAATAGAGTTACTATTAGAATTATAGAATAGGAATTGCCTCGGGCGAGTAAGCAGAGAACGATTTAAACTTCTCCCAAAATAAGGGTAAAATTAGTTATTTCATGTGAAAATGAAAAAATTAAAATAATGAACTTAAAAACAAATGAAAATACAAGCAATAGCAAAACAATGTGCTGACCTAATGATAATAATTTTCAAAAATGAAGTAATCAATAAAAATAAGAATAAAAATATTTAAAATAGGCGAAAATGAAAAATGTACTTATTGAAATTCAGAGGAAGTAACAAATTTGAAATAGAATTCAGGATTCTTAATTTTACTAACTCCAAAATAACATCAAGCCTGGTTTCAGAAAAAAAATTTGAGAAATAACTTCAACCTAGTGATTAAAAAAAAAACTAGAATTTCCGAAACTGTTAAAAATCTAAGAAACTTTTAACTCTGAGAGCTTCGAATTATAGAAATTTAGACTGAAATTCATAAAAATACCAAAAATAATTTCGATTTAGACTGGAAAAATACTGAAAGTATCAAAATTATATAAAAGAACTGTTTTCTGAAAAATCTGAACAAAGACATCTTTAAAAATACTGGAAATCTATTGAAATTAAAATTCTAGAAATCCATATAGTAATCTACAAATAAATTATAAATCGATAAAAATACTAGAAACTCAAAATCGTAAATTTTAATAATTTAGCATCGAATTCTAGAAGTCTGTAGAGTGAATCATCACCAAAATATCAAACACAAGAAATCTACAAGAAATACTAAAAAATTGTATGAATAGCATGAAATACTTGAAAAAAATATTTCTTTTGGGATTTTATGATTTATAATTTTCGATGATCTGATTTCGGTAGTAAGATTTTTCAATTTTAATAATTTCTAAATTTTAAAGTTATTCAAATTTTTGACTTTAGAGTCAAACATTTTTCTATACATATTTAATGTAATGGAACTTGATTTTTGTAATTTTTAAGTAACTGTTCTTAAAATTTTGTTTTATTCTAATACTTGTAGTACTTTTCATATTTTCTCATAATTTATAAAACTTGAAGAGTTTTCTGATATTATGAATTTCTTGATAGCTTTCTGAAATTCGATACTCTTAGGATCAAAGTGTTTGAAAAAATTTTAATATTTTTCTAGATTTCCAAGAAACTAATATCGAGACAGATTTTTTTTAGAAAAACATTTTTTCTGCCTACTCTAAATTGCCTCAATGATTTTTTGCAATTGATATTATAAATACATGTAATTTATTATAATTAATCATTTTTAAATAATATTATGCACATGAACGTTTTCATCGGGAAATAGAATAAAATAATACGAAGATACCAATAGAATTCAAGAGGAAAATGAATAATACAAAGTATATAAAGTCCAAAGTAAAATTGAATAAAACTTTTTCCAAAATTTTTTAATCTGCGCAAACTTTATTTATTACGCTCAATAAGTGCAAGGCTGCAGAAAATTTGCAATAAAATCTTTGAAACAACCTAAAAACTTTTAAAAAAAAAAACTAGCATAATAATAATCCTACAAAATTCAAGCACCATTTCTTCGAAAACATAAATTGCTTTTCAAAAAATTCCCCCGAACAAAAAAACGTGTTCCAAAAGCACGAATTGAAAACTGTTTAGCTTTAAACGCACGCTTGTCTTCTCAATGCAGAAGGGGATTGCTGAAATCGATTTTCTCGAAACGAGAACAGAACAAAGTTACCTACTTAGCGACTTTGCGTTAGTTTTACAACTCGTGAAAATTTTCTTTGGTCACGAAAAAGCATGTTCTAACTCGAAGGTGGCGAAATTTTCAATAAACCGCGTTACTTCCGCTTAATTAATAGCTATATACTCCGCGTGAATTGGCATTTAATTTTAGCGTGAAACGTGTTTTTACAGCGCCATACGTTTTACAACAACATAACTTTTTTATTCGTGTTTTTCAGTGGAATGTTTTTATGGGTGTAGCAATAACACGACAATTTTTAAAAAATTAATCAAAATTTGAAACAATCATTTTAATTATTTTTGACATTTAAATTCTGCGTCATAAACGGTTATGTGAAACTTGAATTGAAAATTAAACATACCTCGGAGAGTCTTTGAGGTATGTAAGCATGTTTGTGAACTTGTTCGTCGATTTGTTCCTGAGCAGTCATTTCCCGTGGTCCTTCTTCCTCCATTTTTTTGGACATTGCATCGAGATATCCGTCCATGTTCGATTCTTTAACTGTAGGGTCCACGATGAAATTGAACAACGTTTTTTCAGTCATCACGTTGACGTCGAATTTTTTAAAAAACTCTGGAAACAAGAGTAATAGTAAAATAACCGTTTTTTTGAGCCTGAAAAATTCATGTCAGCAGTTTACTAGGTCCCATCATACCTGTTATATTTGTACAATCTTTTCTCAAAAATTCCAAGGCCATTGGATGATCGTGTTCAACAGATTGTGAAACATCGATTACAACAATCGAAGAATTCATGTACAACAAATTGTATTCACTGAGATCCGCGTGAACCAACTTGCATTTGTTATACATTCTAGAAGAAAAAATTATGAATGTATATTTTAAAAATAGAGAGAACATATTGTTTTCATAAATAAAAACTGTTCGAAATTTTTAAAAACTTTATAATAACTCACGAAAGAATCAAACAGGAGCGTATATAGAAGACATTTTCAGGAGGGGTTTTTTGAAAAAATATATTTTCTCGGCAGTTATAATTTTTGATTTTTGAAGATCTGATTACAGGAGGTTTTTCAATTTTTCGAATTTCTGAATTTAAAGATTAAACAACTTTAAAAGTCTAGAGTCACATATTTTTCATGTTTGTGTGAAAGTAATTTAAATTCGTCTTTGTGATTTTAAAGTGACTTAAGTTTGGATTTTTTTCTAATACATTTGTTTTCTTTCATAATTCTTTAGTTTTTATAATATTTGGAGAATTTTCTGATATTGTCAAGGATTTATATTCAGATTTCTAGAATTCAATAGTCTAAAAATTGGGATTCTAAAAAGTTGAAAATTTTTCATGTATTTTTAAAAAAAATTAAACAAGACAGATTTTCAGTATTTCACAAATTTCTAGTATTTTTATAAATTTCTCTATAGATTTCCAGAAATCGATGATAAGGTATTGTAAATTTTAATTGACATTTCAGAAAACAGTGATGATTTGATATAAATTTTCAGAACGTTTTTAGTATTTATACAATTTTAATAATTTTATCCTACTTTTATGGATTCATGTAATAATTTTGAGAATTATATGCTCTCGTATTCTGAATTTTTAAAAATATTATATCTATATAGTTTTTGAGTGTTAATAGATTTCTAGGATTTAAATAGTGTATGTAATTTATAAAATTTTGTAGTATTTTCTGGTATTTTTAAAGATTTTTAATATTTATATACATCGTTTTATAGATTTATAAAGTTAAATTCTGTAGCATTGAAATCTCAAAGGTTTTGAGTATTTAAATTGATGTTTCAGTAAACAGAGTCTTTAATGCAGATTTTTAATATATTTTTCGTTTTTTTCTTATTTATTTCATATCCATACAATTTGGAAAATTTCCTGATATTTTTATGAATTTGTATACACATTTTGATAATAATATAATCTAGGATTGAAGATTTCTCAATTTTTTGAAAAATTGTTTTCTTCATAATTTTTTAGTATTGATAAAATTCTATGATTACTCGCAGTTTTTTCCCTAATAGCACAAAATATTTTGAAAATATTCCTAGAATATTCCTATGCCCGAGAAACGTCCCATAAGGCCAATGTAAAGTAGAATATTCTAGAAGAATATTTCAAAATATTCTCTTAGAATGTTCTCAGAATATTTTCCTTTACATTGGCCTTATGGGATACTTCTCGGACAAAAGAATATTCTAGGAATATTCTTAGTCTATTCCTAGAATATTCTGTGCTATTAGGGTTCGTATTTATCAAGTTTCTAAGGAGTCTTTATAAAGTTTGAGTATTTTTTTTAAGAAAATTATATCTTTATAGTTTTTCTAGTGATAATAGATTTATGGTATTTTTTGCAGTTTTTTTAGTTTTCATTAAATATCAAAAGACTTTTTAATATTTTTAGAAATTTTGACTATTTTTGTAGGTTGCTATATACATTTCTAAAAACCGATGCGCTAGATTCAAATTTCGACTGATTTTCAGAAAAATTTATACAATTCTGAAACAATTTCGTCTAAGAAGTTTTTTATGTTTCAAAGATATCTTGCATCTTAGAATTTAGAATATTTCAATTTCGTAGTGTTTTTTAACATTTTAACAGATTTCTAGAACTTAATACGTTAGTGATATTAGTTTTATAATTTGTGGGAAATAGTTCAGATTTTTCAGAAAATAGTTTTTCCATAGAATTATATTACTTTCAATAACTCTTCAGAATTTGTATATTTCAAAAGATTTTTGTCATTTTTGTAGATTCTATTTTTCTCCATAATTCACTAGGTTAAAATACTTTTCCTTTCCTACGTTATCTTCTTCAAATATTTATAATTATAATTTGGCTCTAGAAGAAATTTTTTTTAATTCAGAATCACCATTATTTTTGAGTTAGTAAAATTCAGGATTTCGAATTTTTTTGATAATGTAAGTTTTATAGATCGTAGGCACTAGTTAGGATTTTCCAGAAAACAGTTTTTCCGCGTAATTCCATGACTTTCAATAACTATGCAGAATTTGTACGTTTCAAAAGATTTGTAGTATTTTCGTAGATTCTATTTTTCTCTATAATTCACTAGGTTGAAACACTTTGAAATTTTTGTTTCACTTACTATCTTTTTCACATATTTATAATTATAATTTTGTTCTAGAAAAAATTCTTCTAAATTCGTAATCACCGTTATTTTTGAGTTAGTAAAATTCAAAATTTCACATTTTTTTGATAATATAAGTTTTATAGATCGTGGGTATTAGTAAAGATTTTTTAGAAAACAGTTTTATTACAGAAAATTTTTTTTTATAATATAAGTTTTATAGATCGTGAGTACTACTTAAGATTTTTCAGAAAACAGTTTTTCCATAGAATTCTATGACTTTCAATAACTCTTTAGAATTTGTACATTTCAAAAGATTTTTTGTATTTTTGTAGATTCTATTTGTCTATAAGTTCATAGATTAAAACTCTAAAATTTTTATTTCCTACATTATCTTTTTCAGATATTTATAATTATAATTGTGCTCTAGAAAAAATTCTTCTAAATTCATAATGACTGTTATTTTAGAGCTAGTAAAATTCATAATTCCAAAATTTTTTGATAATATAAGTTTTATAGATCGTGTGTACTAGTTAAGATTTTTCAGAAAACAATTTTATTACAGAAAATTTTTTTTTGTAATATAAGTTTTATTTTAGAAAAAATTATAGAAAATTTTTTTTTGTAATATAAATTTTATAGATCGTGGGTACTAGTTAAGATTTTTAAGAAAACAGTTTTTCTATAGAATTTTATTACTTTCAATAACTTTTCAGAATGTGTATGTTTCATAAAATTTTTATCATTTTTGTAGATTCCATTTTTTCTCCATAATTAACTAGGTAAAAACACTTTCAGAATTCAAATTTCCTACTTCATCTTTTTCAAATATTTATCATTATTATTGTGCTCTAGAAATAAATTTTCTAAATTCATAATCACCGTTATTTTTGAGTTAGTGAAATTTAGAATTTCAAATTTTTTTGATAATATAAGTTTCATAGATCGTGGGTACTAGCTCAGATTTTCCAGAAGCCAGTTTTTTCATAGAATTCTATTACTTTCAATAATTCTTCAGAATTTGAGTATTTCAAAAGATTTTTAGTATTTTCGTAGATTCTATTAATCTAACTCTAAAATTTTTATTTTCTACATTATCTTTTTCAAATATTCATTGTTATAATTGTGCTCTAGAAAAATGTTTTCTTAATTCAGAACTTCGAATATTCTGAATCTTCAAAACTCACTTGAAACCAAAAAACATTTCACCAAGTAAATTTTTGATAATTCTCACTTATTTAAGAATCATTTTCATCCAAATTTCGGAACAAGTTCAAACCTCCCCGAAAACCCCCTATGCCTACGCGCCTGCAGTAAAAACTCACGATTCGTGAATGATTAAGGGGGGAAACTCATATAGATGGTTAAAATCTTCGTTAAACTTTGCGTGTGGATTAAAAAAAAAGTATAACACTTAGAGCAATGAAATTTTACAC
>JAPYZL010193424.1:0-10627 GCA_030522825.1 Platygaster orseoliae | reverse complement strand
TAATATATATAAATAAATAATGCCAATGAATTTTTCTGCACTTCAGGAGCATCGCTAAAGTAAGAAAAATTATGTGTCCAAATTTCATTTCATTCCAAAGTCTAGTTCCAAAGTTATGGCGAGTTAAATAAAAAAAGTTTATTGAAATATTTCGTTTTCGTCTTCCTTTTGATCAGATCTTCGCGTTGCGCCCCCTCCCTTACTTACTAGGTCGAGCGCTCCCGTGACAATATCCTTCTAATAAATGATAATTTTGTCTAATGATCGGTTGAATTTTTATTCATGTACTTGCTGATTTAAAGTGAGAAGAATGAATTCAAATTCACTTGGATATATTTTTTGTAATTTTTTGTGTAATAGTCTTTCGATCTCTAGCCCGGGCGAACCTCTGGGTTTCACTTTAATTACCAACTCACCTTCACAGCGAATTAAACTAATCTTCTCGTGCACTCACGCCCGTGTGATAATTGCTCGGGAATGGTGAAGCACATGTGGCAGTTTGTAAGCGACGCCTAATTTCTTTTGAAGTTACTCGCTCGCACGTGAATTGCCGGGACCACAATTCATGGCACGACGGTCGAATTTGTAAATATCGAATATTACGACGCTGGAAAGCGTTTAAGAGAGGGAAAAAAATCTTCGGTTATCACGTGAAATCGCTCTCGATGAGATTAATTATCAGCCTGGTTGAAACTGAGCAGAATAAATTTAATTAAAGCCAAACTCGCACCGATCGGAAGCTGCGCTAATGAGCTGGAATTCTCTCGAGTTCACTTGGATAAAGTTATGAATTTTCAAATGTTCAGACGTTTGAACAGTAGTTTGAAAACAATGACGCTACGACGAATAATCGGATATTTATTGTTGTGTGATTTGTTGGGTGCTTTGAGGGATGAAATGGCGGCAGTTTGTGAAAGTGATTGAAGTTTTAATAAGTTATTTGATTTAATGGTGAAATTGCTTATTTGTTATTTTTCTTACATTACACATTTTCTTTTTTTCTTTCATTACATTTTTTAGTTGAATACTCTTTAAGAAATTTTTTTTCGAAAAATTGTACCTTCATCATTTTGTTTAAGTTATTAGTCCTTTTATCAGTTTGATTCTCATCATTTTCAAAATCATCCTAATCAAAATTAAACTGAAATTTAACAGAGTGGCCACAAAATTTCTCAATTCTCAAGTATCTTTTAAACCTCTAAATCGCTCACTAAAAAATGGAAGAACGAATTATTTCATTTTTAAAATAATGATTTTTTTTAATTAAAAAAAAATTTTTTAACTTTGAAACTGAATTTCTTTGATTACAAATAATTTTGTTTCAGAAAATGTATCGTAATAGAAAAAAATTGTAAAAAAAATGTCCAGCATCAATAAAACTATTCAATAAAATATTCTTTAAAAAACATTTTTCAGAAAAACTGTACCCTTATTATTTTTGTTAATATGATTTTCAGTTTGATTTCTCATTATTTTCAAAATCACCTTATTTCACCGAAACTTAAATGAAATTTGCCTATTTGAAAAATTATCTCGATACTTTTCAATTTGTCACACTCCAAATAAAGAAATAACTAAATTTTTCAAGCAATGAAATTCTACATAATGTGATTAAAAAAATGGAAAATTCGCAAATAGATAACGACAATTTCCCGCGTAATTATCGCAAACGCGTCCCTCGCGTGCTTTTTTGCTCTCCGATGTTGGAAAATTTCTGAAGAATTCAGGGCTCTTCAGCACGACTTTGCCACGTCCTTATCGGCGTATATTGTGCGCGTTGATGTAAAAAATTTCTCGTGGAAATATTCTCCGGCGCGCTGAACAGCGTAAGCATCGGCAAGGCGGTCGTTAAGGGCGTTTGAACTTTTAAAAAGCGTCGTCTTACGAACGTTACCCCGGAGGTGTTCGCTGTGTGCCGAGAGGGTCAAGAAATAAAGGCGAAAAAAGCGGCTACGCCGCATCGTGAGCAAGACTCGCATCACGTACTTGGGGTATCTTTCTTAATAAGATCAGTGCTGCTGTTAGTCATCTTTTGTCATACAGAACTAACGATTTTTCTGTGTTTTACGTTTATATTGCACTTGCAACTGTCATTCTTCATCAAAAAACCAATTCGGTTCAAATTTTTAGTTCAGACAAACAAATTTTGCAAGACTCTAAAATATACTGTTTCAGTCAAAAGAATATACGTTTCTACTAACTTGAATTAGTTCATCCGAACTAGAAATTTAATTCAGTAAAAGTTGTTTGGTTCATAACGACCAATCGTTTATTTGAGCCAACCAAATTGGTTTTTCAGTGTTAACAAATTGTGTGAAATCATCGAGATGTTGATATTCTCGTTTTTTGAACAATACTACGTCAATATGTTGAGTATTTTTAGAAATTTGAGTTTCCTATATCACAAATTCATTTATTTAATTTACACTAGTTTTGAATTCAAATGGATTGATTTGTTGTCAATAATTTTTCTCGTCGTCGAAAGTACCTTACATGGTAGTTTGGTAAACAATTCTTCAAAAGTACATGGGTTCGAAAAGGATTCGATATCAAAAGTCAAAATACGAGTTATCGGGCTTCAAAAAACCGACTTTTCAAAAATACAGGGATTTGGATTTCTAAAGAATTCCACGTATCAAAGAAGGTAAAATCGACCTATAACTAGCAGAAAAAATGGTGAATTGATTGTCACTACGCCTACTCAAAGGATTCAAAACAGTTCGTATTTTTCTCAAATTTCAAAAATACCAACTTCCAACAATTACCAAAATTACCGACGTTATGGTAGTTTATTGTTATATACATATGTTTGTAATGAAAATTTGTGATCGACCGGTGTGTGGGTCAAACACGTTTTTTTCATATTTGTGATTTTTTATGTATTTTCCAAAATTTTTTACGAGCGAAGAATTTTTCATGCATCGATTTAATTTTTTGGGGGATACCAGATATTGTATCAACAAAATTTGGATATACTTTAATAAAGTTTTTATCATTTAGAAAATACGAAATCAACTTGTGTTTTTTTGTGTACCAAGTAATCGAAGAACTTGAAAAATTTAAATTGATTAGTATAACAAAACTACAAATATTTGATATGGTAAGAAAATTGGATGAAAAAAAATTATCTACGATCCATTTGAGATATTGAAAATCATTAAATTCCCATATTTATAAATTTTATACATGAAACATTATGTTTGCATTATTTACAGTTCGAGTTTATATGTGTCTTACGTTTCGAACTTTCATAAAAAAACATCAATTTTCTATAACTCGATTTTCTTAGCTTCATTGTGAGGAAATACGAGAATCAAAAGATTCTGAAATATTTCATCTTATCTAGTGAAACTTCTAGAAATTCAAACTGTATATTTTTTTAACATTTTAATAATTCTCAAAATCTGGAATAAATAATGATAAAACTCAATAAATCAACATATCTGGTAGCGCCAACCAACCAGCGATGCGATGAAAAATCTTCCCAGTCACGTCATTAAAAAAAACTCCCCATTCAATTAGCTTTTGCCGAGGTTGAAGAATAGAAATCGAGAAACAAAGAACAATAGTCGTTAAAAGTAACGCAAAAAGAGACAAATGATTTGCGGAAGGGACAGAGAAATCTGCAGTGAAACATATGAGGCGGTGCAGAAATGGCAGAACACGTATAGTGCTCTCCTAGACATCAATTACTTTGTAGCTTTGTTTTTATTTTATGTTGCATGTTTGTGTCCTGGCCTGGTATTAATGTCAGATCTGAAACGAAGCGATTAGTCTGCGTTGCGACACTTGAGAGAATTTACTCCCATTTTTGCAGATATAGGCGATTCTAGAATTGAGGATTTTCTCCCGAGAGTCGCGCGTAAGCCAAGATATTCAATGTCGAGTGCCACAACATAGAATCATGTGCAACAGATTTTAGAGATACTTTTTGCTGCGGCAATTACGCGCTGCGCCACTTTCAGTTTTTTATTGCGACAGGTCAAGTGGTGCAAATAGAAGGGTGTGCCTGGAAAGAGCCGAACGTATTTTTTGGTTTTTTGCTTTCACGTAGATAGCAAATGGTAGTAATTATCATTCGTGGTAAATTATTATTGTGTTTCATTGTGTGACTTGGAATGAGAAAGGGTACCTTAAGACCAGTGAAGAACGTAGAAGGGGGGTTTTTGGGGTGAGAACATGTCTCTAAATTCGAAAAAATCGACTTTTTTAGCAAAATATTGAAAATGTCAAAACTGAAAAGTAAGATCACAATGTATACTTTTTATTTTTAGACTCAAAAATTCTGTCAATTTGAAAAGATAGATTCAAAAGTTTCAACTTCCAAATTTCAAAAACCTGGTGGAAAAGTTTAATACCATTTCACTCAGAAACAATTCGTTAGAATATCTTAGAATTTAAGAAATAGAGTAGATGTTGATTTTGAATATCCATTTTTAAGCAAGAGAAAATAAGTAAATAGTAAGTTAATATAAAAAATACTAGATTTAACATACTTTTAAATGATCCCTTTCATATATGAATAATATTATAAATCTCAAATAATGAAGTTCATTATTATTATGAAATAATATTTACAAAGTGATAATAATAAATCTATAATACCTCTTAATTATAATTATGAACATTATATCATATAAAAAAATATTTTACAATTTACGATACTTCATTATAAGATTTTATGTTGTGACTTCTGAACGGTTGATTTTTTTATGGTTTATTGTAATTATAAAAAGCGAAGAATTTTTACAAAGAAAAAAAAAAGAATGAAATTTCAAATTTTGGAAATATAATTTTTTCAATTTGACCATTTTAACAATTTTGAGTGAGTTCTGGGAATGAGGAACATATCTTCTTACTAAATTGTACTTATAAGTATAATGATCGACGAATTTATATATTTTCTTTGAAGTAAACATTTAAAAATAAAAAAGACAAAAAAACAAACCTGAAAAATGTAAAAGGTCATGTTAGGTTAAAGTCCAAAAATTGTGCAAAAAATTTACAAATGAATATGCATGTAGATTAAAACAGTGAATATTAAAAATCAAACTATAAATAAAGCTGTTTATATTATTTCTAGAAATATGAAAGACTGACATTGTAATAAATTATTGAAAATTTGCAAAGCTGAAGTTCTAGTAGAAAAACAATGCATCAAATTTATGTTTAAAAATAAATTATTAATTATCTATGAGAAAATTACTTCTTTAGATTTATTAATAAAAATTTTAAATACATTAAATTTCAAAAATTCACTGATTTGATATAGATTCGATTGCAAGAAAAAATGTATAATTTCATATGTCAACGAATGAAAAACTTGAAAATTAACAACGAAATATTTTTCTTAAACTGCAATTTTTTCTCCAAAAAGTTCCAAAAGTTAAGAATTAAAACTCAAAATTTTTCATTGTAATGTCTCATATTCGAAATTCGTAAGGTTTAACAAGAAATAATTAAAAAAATTTTTTGGTAGAGGTTAAATTAATTAATATTCAAAATATTTGAAGAGAGAAACATGTATTCTTGAAAAATTTCTTTTGAACATTTTTTCTTTAGAAAATCTGCCCTTAGGTCTCTTTTCTCATTCCAGGTCACATTGATTATGGCGTGTTATGTGATAAATGCGCGAATTCTTCGAACAATAAATTCTCTGTAAAAATTCGAGGCGAATGATTCTAGTTGTAAGTCATGTTTTAGTTCAAAAACAACGAAGTCATCAATGATTGAAGTCGAAAAATCAGTTTTTCTGGTTGGCGAACTTTGACCAATGATATAAATATCTCAGTTGTTTTTAATTTGTTGTAAAACCAATTTATGAACTTTTTGCCTACTTTTTTACAGGGTATGTATTGTTTTTTAAAATTGCCTTGATATTGGATAGATTGTATAGAAGTTATGTTAATTTTTAAAGAAATTTGATTTGGTTGTTTGTAGAGTTGCAGTTTTGTTTGAGTCAATGGTTTTTGTACCAATAATATCTATTTTCTACCACTTTATAGAGCAGTCAATGATGAAATTACCAAAAAATTTCTAGAACACTTTAGTGGAAACTATCATAATTCTAAAAATGACGAAATGACCCAGTTATTCAGAATAAGAACTTACTGTATTCAAAAAGGCAATGAACTGTGTTCATCCTTATGAAATTACCCACTTTTTTTTTACTATACCTGAAATATTAAGCACTTGAGAAAATTTATTTTAGAATTCTGACGTTTTTCTACAATTCAAAACTTGTAAAAATTAACTCTAATGTTTTATCAATCATTTCAAGATTCTAGAAATTAAACAAATTTCAAAATTTCATATAAAGTAGATTCTTGCATTTGCTCTTCTCACTCTCATAAAATTCTCATATAACCTCGAGTATTTTGTACATCTTTCTACCAAAAAAGTTCCTACTCTGATCATAAAATTATCATGGCATCAATCTCCACAAAATTGCGATCGACTCGCACCAAGGCTCGCACAATAATGCCCGATCCACAAAATTTATGAACATCATTCCTCAGTTTCATCAAAACGCAAGGAATCCATCAAAAAATAAATTAATACAGCAAATCAGCGAGTTTCCAGTTACTCCAGATCCAGAGGGAACATCTTTGATTCGTACACTTCTGAATCCGCGTTACGATGATAAACAGGTCGCGACCACGAATTTATTTCGCGACCACGGAGCGCCGTAAATTTCCATTTTCAGAAACGCAATATGCGTCCAAGAAACAGACGTTGACGTTACGTGAAACAGCCGAGTTGGCAAGAACTCGCACCTCAACAAACTCGAAAAGCATCCTCCTTAAAAGCGTCAGATTTCGCGTAACGTTTCAGCGCTTTTTTTTCACAACCCCGTATCTTGTTCGTATCAACCTCGGAACCAACTGGAATTCGCTTCAATTTTTCACTCGGTTTATGAAAAAGACAGTTCATTCGTGATTTCCGAGTGGTCGCGTTTCGTGAATTACAAAAATGCAATTCGCGTCGGGGGAGCGAGCGCATTTTATATTCATAAACCCCACAGAGCATCGGAGCAATTTTTGCGGATGTGAAAAGAATCGAATATATTTGCTACCTATAATGCTTGCACTCGTTAATTATGAATTCGGGACGCGGAATGCGTTCGAAGGAAACATTAGCATCCGCGGATGCGATGGGACAGCTGACTTGTTTCATCACTTCGACGTGATCTTGGTCGTAGAGTGCAAATGAGAGTTTTCTTTCCGAAGTTTGAATAAAATGATTTTTTCTTTCATGTGAAAATTGTGAATAGTAAACTAAAATGAAAAAGTTTGAATAAAATAAGTTTTAATTTCATGTTAACATTGTAAATTGAGAAATAAAATAAATAATGAAATAAAAAAATAATACATGTAAATGACAAGTATGAATGATGAAATAAATAAGAATAATCAACATTGTAGGAATTCAAATTTCAAAATCAAGTATGATGTTGATATAATTTTTTCAAAAATTTTGTACACTCTCAAAATAAATCAAATCTAGAATCCTAGAAATTGATACAAAATTTGTTATTGACAGAAAAATCTTTGTGTAGTCTCTGAAAAATATTGAAATATTGTTGTCTGGAAAATATTTAAAAAATTTGAACTGAAAAATTACATTTAGAAATTAAATTTGAAATCCAGAAAGATATTCGAAAATTTATAAAATTTTATGAATACTGAAAAATTATTGAAAATATTATAAATCTATGGAAATATTGTTTGATAAATCACTCTATATACTAGACGATTCATTTGACGTCCAATTCTAGAGCTTCAAAATCGAAAAAATCTGTCAAGAAATGAAAAGTTTTGTAGAGTTCAATAAATAATAAAAAACACTAGAAATATATGTACCTAATTATATTTTCCTAAAAATCTATAATTCATCGGAAAATCCTTCAAATTTGGAAAATCTAAGAAAATGCTCAAAATCTGTATAAACTTGCAATTCTAAAAAATCAAATTTATAAATCAAAACGAAAATACATTAAAATATTAAAACAGCTTAAAAAATTCTAATAATTTACAGTATTATTTAGTAATTGTGAATTCCTTGAAAAAACCAAAAGTTTTATAGAGTTCAAAATAATAAAAAATACAAGAAATGTATATAAATATATATTTACTCAAAAATCTATAATTCACCAAAAAATCCTCCAAGTCTGGAAATTCTAAGAAAACGATTAAAATCTGTAAAAACTAGCACTCCTAAAAAATCAAATTTAGAAATCAAAACGGAAATTCATTTAAATAATAAAACAGCTTAAAAATTCTAATAATTTACAGTATTATAAAGTAATTCTAAATTTCTTAAAAAAATTAAGTTTTATAGAGTTGAATAATTATTAAAAAATTTTAGAAATATTTATGAATGTATTTACTCAAAAATCTATAATTCATCGGAAAATTCTTCAAGTTTGGAAAATTTTAGACAATGCTCAAAATCTATGAAAACTTGTAATTCTGAAAAATGAAATTTAGAAATCAAAAAAAATTTTTACTGAATTTTATTAAATTTTAATGAAAAAATTCGTTAAAATATCAAAACAGCTTAACATTCTAATAATTTACTGTATTTATAGTAATTCTCAATTCCTTGAAAAAATTAATAGTTTTATACAGTTCAATAAATTATCTCGAAAATTTAGAAAAATGCTCAAAATCTATAAAAACTTGCAATTATAAAACATCAAATTCAGAAATCATAACGGAAATTCATTTGAATATTAAAATAGCTTAAAAAATTCTAATAATTCACAGTATTGTTTAGTAATTCTTCATTCCTCAAAAAAATATCAATTTTGTAGAGTTTAATAAATAATAAAAAATACTAGAAATATATATAAATGTATTAACTCAAAAATCTATAATTTACCTGAAAATCCTTCAAGCCTGGAAAATCTAAGAAAATGCTCAAAATCTATAAAAACTTGCAATCCTAAAAAATTAAATTCCGAAATTGAAACGGTATTTCATTTAAATATTCAAACAGTTAAAAAAATTCTAATAATTTACAGTATTATTTAGTAATTCTCAATTTCTCAAAAAAATAAAAAGTTTTATAGAGTTCAATAAATAATAAAAAATACTAGAAATATGTATAAATATATTTACTAAAAAATCTATGATTCACCGAAAAATCTAAGAAAATGTTCAAAATCTATTTAGAAATCAAAACGAAAATTCATTCAAATAACTTCAAAAAATTGTTTAATGTTAGTTCTTTAGGTTTAGCGATATCCCAGATTTTTTATTTCATAAACTTCAAAATGATACGATAATTCACTGATTTGATTCTTTAGGCTTTATGGAATTTCATTAGATGGTTATGAAAAATTAAGTAGAACAAAATTATGTTAGAATTAGAATCATTATCAAAAATTCTAAAAATTTTAAAAAATCACCGCTGTAATATCAATTTGATAGTAATTTGCGGCAATTCTTATCATTTGCAGTATAAAAAAATTTCGAAGCATTAACGAGTGATATATTAATAATTTTTATGAAGTTGCTGCAGAGGATTTTTGTGAGAATAATATGGAACCCTGTAACTTATTCTAATGGTACATGAATTCAAATGTTGTTAAGAGTTTTGACAATGAAAATCGTTCATTTTTAGCCAAATAAAAAAATGTGAACACTCAAAAATCTTCAATTAACAAAAAATTTTTATTTTTTGTAGCTAAAATCTTGGATATAAAAGAAAAATAAATGAATGATTGGAACAAATTTGATTGTTTGAAAAACTATATTGTTGGTTTTATTTTCATATTTTAAATTTATATTTATATTGATATTTTAAGAAACTGGGTTTTTTGAATAAAAATCTGAGTATAAGGAGTCTGAAATTAATATAATTAATTTTCTCCTATGCACGTTTTTGTCGAAAATACGGTTACTGTCCATTTCCTCGACTATAAAATCAAGATAGACTTTTCCCGACAAACCTTCTCCCGACAGACCATTATCCCGATAACCTTTTGAAAATATTTATATTTTCAATGGTTTATTTTCAATTTGCGACTTAAAAATACAAAAAAAAATTATTTTCTTCATTTTTCATGATACTCTATAAGGTCATAAAATTTTCGAATCGAAAATAAAAAAGCTTTTACGTCAATATTTGTTCGGATCACGTCAATTTTCAAAGCTGTGGGACATTCCCTATAACTTTTTTGCAACTAGTGAATTGTTGAAAAATTCTTCGGAATTGAAATATATTCGAGTTTGAAAACTTGGCAACTTTCAAAACATGGCATTTGGCGTCTAGATGAATCTCCATTTCTAAGATTTAAAAAAAATTTTTAATTTCGAAATTCATCTATTGTGTAGAGCGAAAAATCCAAATCCACGCGGAGTATTTTGCATCAATATTCTCCTTTTTTCTTTCTATTTAACCTACTAAAATTTTACTAATGATTTAACTTCAGTAGATAGTTATTTGATATTTTCCATAATACGTTTTAACATTTTTACTGAAATATAGTTAGGAGAAAAAAATAAGTGTGATACGATTTGAGAAATAGTACGTTGTGTTCGGCGAAACCGAGAGCCACGCCTCCCGGCAGAGGACCGACGTTTTTCGTACGAGGCCGGGAGCGTGCTCGGTTTCAACGTTC
>JAPYZL010193347.1:0-21486 GCA_030522825.1 Platygaster orseoliae | reverse complement strand
ATATATATATATATATAATATTTATAATCATTGAAAAAATTCTGTTAGTACTTTCTATTTCTTATATACACAGAGAGAAACTATTGGTTACAACTACCATTCATTTAGTAAAATAGAAGCCTACCAAAGTTTTTGGTAGTAGAACCAAAATTTTAAGTATGATAACCAAATAATTCGTTATTGCAACCTAAGTATTAGTCATAAAAATTGAGCATTAGTTGCTATACCACAAGTTTTAGTTGTCATAACAAAAGTTTTGGTTACAGTACCCTAAACTTTGGTGGGTCCATATTTTACTAAATCAATGGTTGCTGTAACCAAACCATTTTTCTCCGTGTACCAAATATCGAATTGAATACTTTTCATGTTCCTAAAACTGATGTTTTTCATCAAGACAAAAGAAAAAAAATGGATTGACAGGCGCTTGCTTTTGTCAGGTTCGTGAGGTTGAATTTAAAAAAACGCTCTACTCTTCAATTTTTACATAGTAAAAATCATACATGCTATCTTGTTACTGCGTTGTAATCCATTTGTAAAAATATAAATAAATTATAGTTGTTTATTTTAGCGCATGCATCTCATATTATTCAATTTTGCACAACATACGTTATGATTCGATGAAAAGTAGAAGATAAAATAAAAAAAAAATATATAAGTAGAATTTTTTGTATTTTGGTATTTCTCTACATACGACTTTATGAAGTTTTTCTTTCTCTTTTCTGTTAAAAAACTTCTCATTTATCATTTATTGCATTACTGTTTTTGGATTTAGTTGTATTTAATTGTTGGTATCGAATTCAATGCAGAAAATATAGATTGCATTTCAGTGCATTTCAATCATGAAAATTTAGATGAAATACAAATATATAAAATAAAGAAATTACTGAATTTAAATGCAATTCAATCAAAACATGTCATTTTGTTCGAATGAAATATGTAATTTTAATGTATTGCATTATTCTTAATTGCACAAAGTTATTTTTCATTATTCTATCAAAATTTATTTAACGAATTAACGATAAATGTATTTACGAAATTTTTGCTTTCATAAACATAAAATATAATAATATATTTTACGGCCTTGTGCCTCTAAGAGACAAAATTTGTAAAAAGGCATTTGGGAAAAAACATCTCTCAATATTTTTAAAGTCTATTGATTGATAGTGGTTTTTTATTATTTTTGGAAAAAAATCTACATCTCGATTAATTTTTTCGATTCGTTGTATGAAAATGAAATTTAATGAATTTCGTTATAATTAATTCTCTACGTTCATTCTTTGTAATTTTTTTTTACATCTTACCATATATTATACATTTCACATCTTTTTTATTGAATCAAAGAAATGTAAAAACTTTAGATTATCTGCGAAAAAATAGTAAAACTTTAATTCAAAATTGCTCAAAATGTCTGAATTTCATTAGTATTTTTTCTAGTTGTTATAATTATATTATAAAATATAATATATTATTATAAAATTATAATAAATTATATTGTTATTATGTTACAATATAATTTGCTTGTATCTAAATATAGAAAAAATCTATTGAAATGTTAATTTTTTGCCTAAAATGATGTAAACATACCCTATCTCAATAAATTCTCAAAAATGTTGAAACTATTTTTTCTCAAAGCCCTTTTTTCATTGCATGCTCGTCAGAAACGTAGTTTTCAATTCATATCGTTTCAAGAAGTTGTTGCAAAATGCAACGAAATTCCTCACGAGGAAAGAAAAAAGTTCCAATATGAAAAAGACAAAAAAATATGTTCACGGAAAAAATTTTTTGGCAAAAATTACCAAACGATTTAGGATTCGCTGGAAAATGGTGAAATTTTGTTTTTAGGATTTCTTACCCAAAATGTGGTAGAAATTACTATATTTTTTGGGAAAAAATCACAAAATTTCACCGTTGTCCAGCGAATCCTAAATCTTTGGTGATTTTTGCCATAAAGTTTTTTCCGTGTAACATTCACATTCATATGATTTTTAAATAAGTCTTGTTACTTGCCGATCAAAAACAATAATTCTACTAATTTATTAGAGAATCCTTCCTTTATATTCTTGCTTTTTCTTTTTGAAATAATTTCTGTAACTTGCATAAAAGAAAAACTCAACTTTCGTCACTTTCAACTCGAACTTAAAATTTCGCATAAAACATTCGTCACTCGAATTATAACTTTTTGATCGGAAGAACTTTACCAGAGTGATGGAGAACGAACGTACTTACAAAACTGCCAAAATTGGATTCCAAATAATCTTCTCGAATTCGATTCAAACCGAAATCGAGTAATTTATACGTGTAACGTTTTCTCCATTTGCTACAAAGCACCAGAAATCACCGGAACTCGGAATTCCTCTGAAACGGTATTTTTGGACTCGCTCTATCCGCAGTGCTGCAAAAAATCAATCTTCGCAAAGAATCTATCCAGACAAGAAAAAGATAAATATTTGACTATGTTTCTTTGAACGCATGTCAATTCGAAAACTATCAATTCCAAAATAACAAACTCCAACTAAGTACTTGTGGTGGGTATAAACTAACAGGCTCTTTGCTAAAAAAATAGTCTGCAATTACAGAGGATGAATATTTTTTATAAATAAAGAACTGAGTAGACACGGTTAAAAAAATCGTTTGAAACTAACAACTTGTATGAAAAACAGTTTTTTTTATAATAACATATTTGATTTTTTCAACCAAGTAAATATATTGGTGTACTTTAACGTGTACTTTAACATGATAAGTTAGCTTTGAGATTTTAACGAGTTATGTACTATTTTGGCAAAAGTAACGGTTTTTCGAAGTAACTTTCCAAACGCTGAGATTACTTTAGCAGAATAAGGTCAGTCAATCTAGCGATAGCTCGATCCAACATTTCCCATTCCTGCTCCATATTTTCCAGCCAAAAACGCGAATTGATTAAATAGAAAAATCTCGCCTCAAAATCTGGCTGGAACGTTAGCAAATTTATCGTCCGAATATGCGGGCATGTTCTCGCCTTCGAACAGATTTCGCGGCAGAAAAGATGAGGATGGAAAACGTCACGAATAGGTACAGAGAAAAAAGTGGAAAACGCCAATTCACGAAAGAGTTTTGTGCACCAAAAAGACACGTTGTTTCGCGCAGGGTGCAAGACACTGTAAGAAACGCGTTCTTCAACTCTCTCGGAATGACCCATTTATAATCCCATATGACTGAATAATTTACCGTACGTATTCATGCTTGTATGCCTCATTCCCCACGTTTCTCGAAGACACGTCTTTCTAAGTTCCCCGGGAACTCGAACGAGATTCTAGATACGCTTTTCACACTGGCTATACGAGTGTGTGTGCCTGCTGCGATATAGAAATTCGACGAAGAAAATAGTCCAACTGAAGGGCGTAGCCAGGATTTCAAGCACGGGCGGCAGATAAGTGAATTTAAAAACCACCATTACCTATGTATAATAGGGATGGGATATATCAGTAAAAATCCTTACTGATAATTATCAGTAGCTTGAGATTTCTTACTAATGAATATCAGTAAATATCAATAAATTCCCTTACCTTTATTTCAGAGCAACGTATTAAAAAATTCATTGATGTTGTATGGTACTAAATAAACAGTCATATATATGTAAAATAGAAAAATTGACATAAAAAATTCTTGGCTGTATTGAAGAATGTTACTTATTTTTATTTTTGTAATTTACAGACATGATTGGTTTCTTTTTACATGAATTTTTTATTTATGAAAAATAATAATTACATATGTATGTGGTTGAATATTTTTTGATTAAGAAGTCCACATTGGAATTAAGGTCATATGCAGTAGGAATAATTTAGATATACAGGGTGTACCAAAATCCCCGTGCCAAAAAGAAATCCAATATTCCTTCTCAAATTCTAAGACGATTTTTCCTTTACCACTTTTTACAAAACTCAAAATCTAAAAAGATATTCAAGTCTGAAATCTGATGAATCTGATTGGTCGAAACTTCTAACTCGAATATCTTTTTTGATTTTGAGTTTTGCGAAAGGTGGCAAAGGACTTTTTTACTCAGAAAAATATGAAGAAAATTTGGGTAAAGTTTGGTTCGTGGTTTTTATCTCCACTCCTCGAAAAAGTGCATTTATCGTTTAAATTTCAAACTTGAATAACTTTTTTGATTTTGAGTTTTGTAAAAAGTGGTAAAGGAAAAATCGTCTTAAAATTTGATAAGGAATATTTGATTTCTTTTTGGCACGGGAATTTTGGTACACCCTGTAGATATAGAAATTCAACGAAGAAAATAGTCCAACTGAAGGGCGTAGCCAGGATTTCAAGCACGGGCGGCAGATAAGTGAATTTAAAAACCATCATTTCCTATGTGTAATAGGGATGGGATATATCAGTAAAAATCCTTACTGATAACTATCAGTAGCTTGAGATTTCTTACTGATAAATATCAGAAAATATCAATAAATTCCCTTACCTTTACTTCAGAGCAACGTATTAAAAAATTCATTGATGTTTTATGGTACTAAATAAACAGTCATGTATCTAAAATAAAATAATTGACATAAAAAAATTCTTGGTTGTATTGAAAAATGTTACTTATTTTTTTTGACGCCAGTGCGCCTTCTAACACAGTATGGACACGACCTAGACGGTTTTTAATTTTTGAAAAAATGGACATATATGTGACATTTTTATCGCATATCAGATTTATTAAGACCGTGTCCTTGATTTTTTATTAGTTGACATTGTGTTAGTTTGTTGGCGTGGTTTGCGACTCGCCTACATGGGGAGACAGACTCCTGAAGAGGATCCGGATACAGGATCGAAAGCTTGAGTAGAAAAATATAGACTCATAAAAAAATCTACTTTTGGTGGTTTTAATTCTTAGTAAATTTGGCTCCGAGCGATCGTTAATTGGCTACATTATAAGTTACTTATTTTTATTTTTGTAATTTACAGACATGATTGGTTTCTTTCTACGTGAATTCTTTATTTATGAAAAATAATAATTATGTGGTTGAATATTTTTTTATTACGAAGCGCACATTGGAATTAAGGTCACAGTGAAGTAGGAATACTTTAATACGAATAAGGTACATTAAGTGAAAAAAAATGAATGTGAAGAAAAGTAAAATTTTCGACTGGAGCCTAGAATTTTTTTATTTTACATACATTAATGCTATATTTAAACTCGTATAATTTTGTAATGAAGAATAATTATATTTCAGAAAACTGAAGAATATTTTGTAATATTAATTCTTAAAAAAAAATGCACGGAAAAAACTTTATGGCAAAAATTACCAAAGATTTAGGATTCGCTGGACAACGCAACGGTGAAATTTTGTGATTTTTTCCCAAAAAATATAGTAATTTCTACCACATTTTGGGTAAGAAATCCTAAAATTTGGTAGAAATTACCATATTTTTTAGGAAAAAGTGACAAAATTTCACCATTGTCCAGCGAATCATAAATCGTTTGGTAATTTTTGCCAAAAAATTTTTTCCATGAGTGTGATTAAATTTTGTTAATTTAGAAGTGCACATCAGGAATTTTCAAAAGATCACAGTTAAGTGAAAAAAAGTTGAATTAGAAGAAAAAAAACATTTTCCACTGAAGCCTAGAATTTTTAGATGTAATTTTTTATATTTTTTATACATTACAGCTTTGTCTGAAGTTATTCAATTAGCAATAACTTTGAAATATCATAAAAGAAACGATAAAAATTGTCTAACCTTCATATAGAGACGAAAAAAAGCGATTCAAAAAAAATTATATCAACCAGTGTCTTTATTTCTGAAACCCTACAGTTGATTATTGTATCTAGAAATATCACTATCAGTAATAACAAAAATTTACTGATATATACTTATTGATACTTCTCCTTACTGATATTTTTCCCATCCCTAGTAGAGAAGGGGTATGTCAGTAAAAATCCTTACTGATAATTATCAGTAGCCTGAGATTTCTTACTGATGTAAATATCAGTAAATATCAATAAATTCTCTCACCTTTAATTTAGAGAAACGTATTCAAAAATTCATATATGTTTTATGGTACTAAATAAACATACTCATGTGTGTAAAATAAAAAAATGGACATCAAAAAATTCCTGGCTCAATTGGAGAATGTTATTTATTTTTATTTTTGTAATTTACAGACATCATTGGTTTATTTCTACATGAATTATTAGTCGTGTCAATGCCTTGCATAAAAAAAAGTTTATTGTTGATAAATAATAATTATGCGGTTGAATATTTTTAGATTGAGAAGTGAAAATTGGGAATAAGGGCACAATGAAGTAAGAAAAATCGAACTTAAATAAAATAACATTTTTCATTGGAAGCTAGAAATTTTTGATGCCAATTTTTTCATTTTACATACATTATTGACTGACACTCGTATGATTTTGTAATAAAAAATAATTTTTTTTTAGATAACTGAAGAATGTTTTGTAATTCTACTTTTGTAAATCTACTGTGATTTCTGTGTTTAAATTTTTCCCTTTTTCTTCTAATCAATAAACTATTACCTAAAAATTTGAATTTTCAAAATTTAGGGGAGACCGGGGTAAATACGCCAGAGGGGCAAATACGTTCACCCGCTGTTTCTTTGTAATACATTCATTCAAATTCCACGCAAATTTTTTTCACAAGTGTGCCCTAACTCGTAGACATAACCACAAAAAAATCATAGCGATTGACATTGTGTTTAGAACGTTATAAATAAAAGTAGATGGTTTTGACGTTCCGGAGTCTCAACATCTAAGTTTTGCCATTTGGGAAAAAATATCTGCAGTCTTCGTTTCTCGTTGCTTTTGCAGCCAGATAAGTTTTTCCTGCCTTGTGAAGTGAGAAAAACTAGAAGCCCAAGTAGTTTTTCTCAGAAAATTTTTTCGTATTTTTAATGAATTTTTGAAGAAAAATTTGTCGCTCGGGGCAAATACGTCCAGTCCATTTTTTAACAATATTTATTAATTCAATATTTATTAATTATGATGAATAAATACGCAGGAAGATGCAAAGTAGATGAAATCCCGAAGAAGAAGATGAACTTTGTAGCAAATATTTGGAAACTATTGTCTCTACTGGATAAAAAGCAATGCATTGAATGTCACAAACCAGCACATGATGAATGTGTGCGAACTTCGGACTTTATTTTCATTTGCAAAAATTGTTTATTGTATGTTCAGATAGTACTTAGAAAATTTTTTTGTACGTTAATCAAAACAATATACTTCATTTTTTATATGTTGTTTCCTATTACTTTCATGCAAAATTCTTTAATTAATAACGTGGGCGTATTTGCCCAGGGTGGCGGGCGTATTTCCCCGGGGCTTATCCAAATGGCTGATTCAACACTACTTTAAACTTTTTGTAAAAACTTGAAAATTAGTAAAGATCCTTGAAATGATGATTATAGTTTTGTTCCTTAGGATAGACACTAGCGCGTGACATAAGTTGTTATTCAATAGTTATTACTGTCTTGTAGAAAATGAATTTTCCAAAACGTGGGCGTATGTGTCCCGGTCTCCCCTACTTAAAAATATTACTAGGATCCAGAAATATGGAATATTCATTATAATATATTTTTGACGTCCTTTTTTTATTTTTTCCATTTTTAAAAATTCAAATTCAGAATAAATGTTAATTTTCCAGAGATAACAACTGATCATTTTCATGTTCAATTGTATCAAAATTCTTGGCACAACTTTTAAAATTTGGAATTGATAGTTATTGAATCTCCCATTCTGCAGTGAAAATATGCATTCCCTACTACTTTACGTATTACATTCTTTTACAATAAAAATTTCAAGTGCCAGTAGTTAAAAAAAAATTTTTTTTTATAATTCTCATCAAGTGACTTTTGCATTAAAACATGAATTTGGACGCCAACTTCTGTTTTGATTATATTTCAACATTTTTTTCATAGAAGCTTGAATAATTAATTTTTAAAACGCCCCTCCAGAGTCGCCTTCCCCCCTCCCCCTTCATCCCCTTTTATCGAACTAACAAAATCGGATTATTTGTGACAACCTCAAAATACCCATTATTCGGATTTCATTATGTCCAACGAATGCTAGCTTTTGTTAATAATCAAGTATAGAATGAACACATAAATTCCGTTTCATTCATTTACATTTTCGACTTTATAAAACTCTCAATATCTAGCCTAGCGTTCGTCTAAATGAAAATTTACTCATTCCAATTGAATAATGAAACGTAGCGGAACGAGCTTTCCATTCTCTATTGAAATGCCCGGGACTCAATACGGGATATTTCAATTGTTTTTCGGTTAATGCATCAACGGTATCCTATAATTGTTTGAAAAGTGCCGAGCCGTGGTTTGACTCGTGAAAAAAGTTGCTGCGAACCTCGTCCCAGTTACTATAGAAAGAAACTATAAAGGCGAATATACAGTTGTTACTCGTTTTCCAGAGGTTTCATCGATTTTATAAATTTATAAACATGATAGTTTTACAGGCGAAAACCCAGAAATAAGATTAACGTGACTTTAAAAAAGTGAATCAGTTTGGTTTAGCAATCATAAATGTTCAATTATGTTTGATCATAATAAAAAGTATCACTTTTAGGATTAAATAATAATACGAAGAGCAAGAATTCATTTCTTTTTACAAGCCAGCAACCGTAACGAAATACAAAAAAAACTAACGAAACGAAAATGAGCTTGTAAACGCGCATCAAGGGAATATCCGTTGTTCGCTGACTCAATTTTCATTTATCGGGCTGTCTATTATTTTTGTAAACACGCATTTTCATATTCATGCGGGTAAAAGCGTACACGTTGGCGCACTTTTATCAGTGAAAAGAGCAAATTCTTAATCACCCCTTAAAAAAACAAATGCGCGCCGTTAGATCAATTTTTCGTCCTAACTTCCATGCATGCATCAAAGTATATTTCCGCTTGTCGATAAATTATTCTAAATTGCTTCCTCTTTCATTTCTATCTCGGTTTTCACTCTATTAATGTAACGACTTGTAATTGACACTTGCCAAGTACGAGGGTGATCGATAATTCGAAAAAATGTTATCCAATTTATTACAAACGTCGAAGCGGAAGCACCACAATATAACGCCGAATTATTAATGGACAGATCGTAATTCGAGGCGCGAATAATCGATCCTGTTATTTTTTGGCTTGCTTCACTCATCGTGTTAGAAAAATACACAAAAGGCAGGCTATTTTTGCGATACGAAAAATGGGGTTTATTGAAGGCAGAGCCATGAAAAATTTGTCTATTACAAAGATGTACGAATGATCCAGAATTATAAAATGCTTTATACAACGGAAACATTATTCACATACTTTTACTAGTTGTTATAAATTTCGTGATGTATATTTTGATAAATTTAGTAATTAGGAGATTGTACTGATTACATATAGTCATGAGTTAGAATCCCTCCCGAAATTCGAGAGAAATAAATTCTTTGAATAAATGATTTTTGAGTTAAAATGTTTGTCATCTCAGAAAGATTTGAATAAAGAAAAAATTATGTACTTTCTACCATTGACATTTCTATCGTAAAATTTTGTAAAATGTGGCGTTTAGTAATCGTGGAATGACATAGGTAAATTCGGTAACTTGAACTTTTAACTTGCAACAATTAAGTAGGAAATTTTAATACAATTATATTCAGAAACAATTTGTTTGAATGTCTGCAGTATTGAAGAAAAAGGAAATATTGATTTTGGATTTTCGTTTTTAAACAGACGGAAAATAAATAGTAACTAAACATCAAAAATCAGTAATTTTCCATGCTTGTAAGTTTATCAATGTTTGTGAATGGTTTATCGTAGTTAAAAACAGGGAAGAATTTTCATAGGGGAAAAAATAAATAAATAAAAATGTACCTATAAATTTTTTTTATTGGATAAATTGGTGTTTAGCTTTTAATGTAAATATATAAAAATAAATAAAGCGAAAGAAACGAACCGAAATCAGATAGTTTTAAAACATTACTGTTCAAAAGCGATTCAATACATGAAGACCTATAATTGCAAAGTAAGTTTGTTGTTGAATAAATACGTAGATTGAAATAGTAAAAAATTAAACCACGAAAGAAATGATATTATATTCTATCTTAAAATCTGAAAAGCTGATGTTTCCAAAATTATATTTGTGATAAATCATCGTAACTTTGCAAATTGAAAATTCAGTAAAAAAAAGTCACAAATTGATGTTCAAAAACAAAATTTTTTCTGGATGAAATTTTAGCTTTAAATACATTGAGCTTTGAAATTCTAATGATTTGATGTAGACTCTACTACAAGAAGAAACTTTGATAATTTCTGATTCCATCGCATGAAAATCTGGAGAATATAATAATCACAATATATTTTTCTTACATTTGAATAAATCATTTACAAAGTCTCGAAATTTGATAGGTAAAACTTTGAAATTGTTGACTGAAATGTCTCAAATTCGAAATTCGTAAGATTCAAGAAGAATAATATAAAAAACTTATTGGTAAAAAATAAATTATTTTAATGTTTGAAATATATTCCAAGTTGGAAACATGTAATGTACGTAATGTTCAGTAAATTATATGTCAAAAAATATTACTAAACGAAACTATAGCAATTTTGGGTAGTATTGTTTACATATAACATGTTTGAGATATGTTAATGAATAACATGTTCACAATAGTATAAGTAAGAAAAAAAAACATATAAAATACAAAACTTTACTGAAATTTTTTTGATTAATGTAAAAAAAGTAAAAACAAGGAAAAAAACTTACAAATAGTAGTTCTTGGATATTGTCGTAATTTTTAATCATTTACGAAATTTGTGAAAATTTTCTGAAACTCCAAATTTCAATGCAAGTTTAACAAGTATATAACATCTTTGTGCGAGGATCAATTTTTGATTTCAAAAAACTTCATAATAATATGGAAATCAAATATCCAAAAATACCACGAAAAAAAATCAATCGATAATTTTTAGTTTAACTGAATTATTAAAATAAAAAAAAAAACATTCTTTTCATTTAAAAATGTAGTTTGTTACACGGTTTTTGTAATTTTTTGGAATTTAAAAACTTTTCATGATGAGAAAAATTTTATTAACATTATATTTGAAGTTCAAAAAATTATTCGAATTCCATAGAATTTACGACAATCTGGAAAAATATCCCAATGCTTTTTTATTTTTTTTATATTTCAACAATAATAATCGAAAAAAATTCATTATAATTTGTGTATAATAATTTTTCGCCATTTTTCAAAACTTCCAAGTTTTTCAAATTTTTACATGAAACTAAGAAAAACCATACTTTTTTCCAAAAAATATGATGATGATCACAATATACAAAACTTAGGAACAATATCGATAATTCTTCGAACTACTTACAATTAGGTATACAATTATTGAGTATTTAGAAAATTTGCAGTTTTTAAATTTTTTTAAAATTATGAAATTTTGAATATAATACAAATTGTTCAAAGATTCAAGTTAGACTAAAATAATAAGAAAATTTGGGCATTAAATTAGATGGACATAAAAATCTTTGGTCATTACGCTTTAGACATTGTGGTCTCCTACCAAGAGACACTCCTACAATCAATTTTCGCGAATCGAGTAACTTCGTTATTCTTGATTAGAGCAGCATTTTCTCGAAATCATCCGCGAACGGAAAACAAATGAAGCTGATTCAGTTATTTATCTTTTCATTACCTCTGCGTTTCGCGATAAATAAGCAGAAGGAATCGAAATAGCGCTCAAAGGTCTGTCGAGCGGCAATTTTCCTTTCGAAAATGCGATTTCGCGCAAAAAGCGAGAGGTAAAAAGACGCTCCAGCGTAAACGACACTCGTTTCTCTAAGATGATGTACAAAGCTAAATTTAACGACCACCCCGTGAAAGCATTGTCGAGCTTTCTCAAGTGCACCGTAACGCGGCTTTTTTCGATCGCCGAAGAAGAAATCGCGAGTAGCGAGTATATTCTCTTGTAGTATTCTCAACAGTTGCTAGATTTCTTAACTTTGTCTAATGTAACGTCCACAGAGTGATTTATTTGCAACGTAGTATATAAATAATTTTTTACGATTCAGATTGAAAGTCCAGAAGTTGAAAAATTATTCAATTGTTTATAAACAGAAACTTTTATCAACAGTAAAATTTTTTTTGCAAAATCTAATTTCGCCATGTCATAACATGAAATTCGATCTTCATTTTGACGCAAGTTGCATGAAAATCCATTGAAGCGTTCGCAAGTTATACTAACTAATATAAAACACTGTATAAATATTCAACTGCAAATAAATTTAGCGAAAACGATTTTTCTGGAAAAAAATTCACGGAGTTGTTTTTTATCGAAACATTTATCGATTGTGGACAGAATGATAAAAAAACGTGATTCTTCCAAGAAGTTCGAAAAAAGTTTCAAAAACCTGTGCTCACTATTTCATTAAAAGTAAAATTCATCTCGAGAAAGATTCTAAAAATTCAAGACTTTCTCAAAGAAAAGCGTCTAAGTGTTAAGGAACTCTTAAGAAAAAGGAACCTGTAAAAAGCCTGTTAGAATGAGTGCAAAAAAAGCTGTGCTACTGGAGATGTGCCCGGAATTCCCGTTCCGCAATTACTTTTCGTCCAATCAATCGCGGCGCGACCAATTACCGCGCATCCCCTAAAAACAGCCCCCGAAAAATCCCATCAATCCCCTATTAATTTTCAATTTGCCTCTCCCTAATTATACAGATCCCTTCGAAAGCGAGCAAATCCGCAAAGTACTCGAGTACTCGGAGCACAGTACGCTTTGAAGTACAAAAGCGTCAACGACACAAGAAGAAAAGAGCTCCCGGAAAAAACACAAAGGGCTTGAATTGTTTCATGAAAATGTTAGGGTTTTTGGTCTAGGGGTGGGATTTGAGTGACAATCTCAGTCACAAGTGACAGAATTAGGAGGCCTTCGCTTTGTGTTAAGTTTGATGAAGCGAAAAACGATTGGGGAAAATGAGTAAATCGTTATTGAGGGGAGTCAAGTCAACAGGGGGAGAGCGTTATAGCAATAAGGTTTTTTGTCCAGAGCATGAAGATGGGAAAACGAACCCCATTAAGGTAGAAACTCTAATTTCTAGACTTGGAAATTTTCGAACACTATTTTCTAAGATTGAACAAAAATCCTACGTGCTTTGTCATTTTGCAAACTTTGTAGCATCATTGACAAATTTAACATTTATAATTTGAGGTGATTCCAAAGAAATAATCGTCATTTACCATCCATTTCGAAGGTTTTTTATTTTTTCATCGTTCTACTGGTTAAAACATTTTTTAATAGTTTCGCACAAGGGAAAACAGAATTTGATTTAATGATGATAATAAACTGAAAACATATTTTAATTCTCCGCGAAATTCACGGTTCATAATTCTCCTTTAGTTCATCATATAAACCAGTGAGCACAAAACGCAATTAATAAAATAAACGGTGTAACACGAGATGTTGTTAATTAATACTGTCGCTGACATTGCATAAAATGTGTGGCATCAATTGTTTGCAGTTTTTTCGTATTAACTGAAAAACCATTCTGGTTAAATATGTTTATTTTGCGTACAAAGATATCGAACTTTGTGGAGGAAACCATTTTATTATCTATTATGATTATAATAATTCGTCGTAAATGCAAAATAAAGATGTAAAGAAATAAATGAAATAAAACATATTGTTTTAACTGAATATTATTTTATTAATTAATAAAAACAAAGGCGAAGAATTTCCTTCTATTCACAACATTTGCAAGCTTTTTTTGAGTTCGTTCCTAAGCTTTAGTAAAAACCCTTTGAAACATTCAGATGAAGATAAATCAAGTTGTTCCTTTGTTTTTTTTTACCTCTATGACAAAACATTTCTTCCTCGACGTCAATATAATTATGCAACGAAAAGAAAAAAAAATTCAAGCATAAAATTTTTCCGGAAAAGACTTTTGTTCTGTACTTTCCTTCTTTAATAATAACTTCATCTTGTTATCGATGAAAATGTGGAAAATTTTAAAAGTTGTTGCAAGAAAGATGAGAACTAAGAAAGTCTTTTTACAAATTGAAAATGTTGCAAGTTTTCAAGAAGTTTTTTTGAAGAAGAAGTTTTTTTCAAGAAGAAGAAGAAGAGTTTTCAAGAATACTAAATTAAAATTGTACATTTTTCGATTTTGAAATTTAATTTGAAATAGATTGAAAATAATGTCAACCAACAAGAATTACAAAATGAAAATTATTTCGAACAATTGAATTCGTTTGATACCATCGATATTATGAATTTAGTGCTTGCTTGAACTTGTTTGAGTAAATAGGGAAATCGAGATATGGCGTCATTTCCGTGTCAAACATCACTCACAAAGCTGTATTTGCTTGCTTTGTCATATATTCACGAGTAATTATGCCATCAAAAACGATTAAATGCACACAATACCAGAGCAACTTGCTTTATTGACGTTTAATTATATACTAAAAAATAATCAGGAAAACCAATATTTACCCTATTAAAAACTATTTAGTCGTTTTACTTTTGAAATAAATTTTTTCATCTTGAACTCATGTATTTTGCACGAAAAAGGATTATTGAGTATTTATATTTGAAGTCAGTTGCATGTATAAATTTTTGAACATTGTATATTTAATGTAACATATATCATAATCTATAAGATACGCTAGATAATAAGAATAATTATAGAATTTTCAAACAAAAATAATGTTTTATATTATATACTCTATATTTTCAATTACATATAAAAGTTTGACTTTACATATTACAGATTTTTGCACAACAGTTTACTAAAAAGGTTTCACACCAAACTATTAATCTCGATAACTATACCCTGACTCCCACATATTAAAATAAAATTCCTTTCCAAGTTTCTTTCTCATTCCCCACGGTTCTGAAAACAAAAGACTACTTTCGGGCAAAAAATTTTTCCTCCATCAACCAAAAAACCCAGAAGGAATCTCCCGGGACGCCAAAAACCGAGCCCCAGGAAGAATTTCCCAAACACCATATGAAACCACTTCACCCTCTTACCGAAAAACTTCCTCCCAACCCTTCCAGCCCCTCTCCCCCTCCCACCACCAAGCCCTTTGACAAAAGCCCCGGTTGCTCCCGGCAGCGGGTGGCAGCCAGCACTGCCAGCGGTGTCGAACACAGGGAGGAAGTTAATGGCGTTATAAGGTGGGTGGGGATCGTCGGGGGTTTCGATTCTCCATCTCGCTCGCGCTCCCTGAACCGCCCGTCGCGCGGGACAAGGACCGAGCTAGCTTTCCGGGGTAGCTGCCTCGCCAGAGTCGGCGCTCTTTCGGCGAGCCCACCTCCGCTGTACTCCTTGCGCCTCTCCTCCCCCCCCCTTCTTCGCCCACCCCCGATCCCCACCACGGCCAACCCTCTCCCCTCCCCTACCGCCGTTTTTCTCGCAGATAGACTCGCGGACCCAGCGATCGTTCATTTCCATTTAACGCGCGTCCGTCAATGAACGACGTCGTCGCGGCTTCATTAGCCACTAACCCTCCACCCTCCGCCCCACCGACCCCCCCAGCCCTGAGGCGATATCGCGCGCGTGCTGCACGGGGATACGGATTTTCCACGCTTCGGGCGAGGGGGCCGCGCGGGGGTTGTCTGAGAGAGCGCGAGGCAAAAAAAAGGCCCCCGGGGGCGGCGGATCGATCCGCGCGCGGGCAAAGTATAACCCGAATTAGCTCTTCCACTCCCAGGAATAATCGAGTGCGCGAGATTAATCGATAGCAGGTGTGTTCGTGACACGCGAGTGCGTGCAGGTGCGCGCCCCTTTGTGACCCGGGACGATGCTCTAGGACCCCGGCGCCCCCAGGGTGATACGGGTACGCGCGGCGACACCTCCGGCGGCGAACCGCGGGGGCGGCGGGCGATGACTTGAGATGACGGTCCCCGAGGATCGCGCGGGACCGGATGTCCTCCGGGCCGGGATCTTCCTCATGGATTGGGTGTCGAGGATCGCACTCGTCTGGCTCTTCGTGGCTTGCGTTTTCACGGGTAAGGAATGAATTTTCATGATTTGCCGGTGGGCATGTATACTGGGGTTTTGGCGTGGTGTCGATTGTGCACGAGGTTGGTAAGCAACGTGTTTATTGTGCATTTAATGGTTGTGCACATTTTTTGGAAATTCATGACTATTATTGTGGTATGATTTTTTTGAGTATTGAAATTTGTGTTATAACATGATTTTTGTATTGTTCTGTGTATGAATCTAGAAAAATGGGCACAGTAAACTCGTGTACAATTGACACGATGCCGGGGACTTTGGTTAGAGGCTTGAGTACCTTACTGGATTGGATACCGTGTAATATCCAAAATATAATGTACAAACCACAATTTCCAATAGTACGTTATGTCCAATAATTTATATGATGCGCAAACAATATTATAGAACTAAATTCTACTAATTTTGGAAAGTATTGTTTACATATGATATGTTTCAGATATGTTTGTGAATAACATATTTACAACAGGTTAAGCAAGAAATAACAAAAAACATGTAAAATGCAAAAATCTACAAAATATTTTTCAATTTATGTAAAAAAAAAATAAAAACTAGGAAAAAAACTTACAAATTGTAGTTCTTGGAAATTGTGTAATTTTGAACAATTTACGAAATTCGTAGAAATTTTCTGAAACTCAAATTTTTAACTGAATTTTTGAAATTGTGTAACATCTTTGTGCGAAGATCAATTTTTAATTTCATAAAAATTGATAATGATATGAAAATGAAATACCTAAAAATACCACGTGAAATCAATCTATTCAATTCTAGTTTAACCGAACGATTTTAATTTTTAACAAATACCTAAGATTTCTCAAAGTTATATTATGGTCTAGATTATTTTTAAAATTTCAAAAATTTTAGACTGTATTCGTATGATGAAACATTTTTTCATATTTGAAAATGTAATAAATTACAAGATTTCTGTAATTTTTCGGAATCTAAACATTTTTCATTATGTACAAAGTTCATCAACAATATCTGAAATTCAACAAATTATTCGGATTTTATAGAATTTACAACAATCTGGAGAATTACGCCAATGCTTGTTTATTTTCCTTATATTTTAACAATACCAATCGAAAAAAATGTATAAAAATTCTGAAACTCATAATAATTTTTCCTAACTTTTCAATACTTCCAAGTGTTTGAAATTTTTTCATGAAATGAAAAAAAACCATACACTTTTCCAAAAAATACAATAATGATCACAATATACAAAATTTATATTGTCTACTTAAAAATTATCGACTTTTTAAAAAATTTTCAGTTTATTAATATTGCGAAATATTATTTACATATGGAATGTTTGAGATATATTTGTAAGTAACATATTTACAAAAGTGTAAACAAGAAATTTAAAAAAACGTGTAAAATGCAAAACTCTACAAAAATTTTCTTAATTGATTTAAAAAAAATGAAAACAAGGGAAAAAATTTACAAATTGTAGTTCTTGGAAATTGTCGTAATTTTTAACAATGTACGAAATTTGTAGAAATTTTCTGAAGCTCAAAATTTTAATTGAATTTTTGCAATTATATAATACTTTTGTGCGAGGATCAATTTTTAATTTCAAAAAAGTTGATAATGATATGAAAATGAAATACCTAAAAATACCACGCAAAAATAAATCAATTATTAAATTGCAGTTTGACCGAACGATTAAAAGTTTTAACAAATACCTAACATTTCCCAAAATTATATTAAGCTCTAAGTTATTTTTAAAATTTCAAATACTTTGGACTGTATTTGTATGATAAAACATTTTTTGATATTTAAAAATGTAGTATATTACACCGTTTCTGTAATTTTTCGAAATTTGAAAATTTTTCACGATGTACAAAGTTTATCAATACTATCTGAAATTTAAGAAATTATTTAAATTTTATAGAATTTACAACAATCTGGAGAATTATCCCAATGCTTATTCATTTTCTTTATATTTTAACGAGAATAATCGAAAAAAATTCATTAAAATTTTTGTAACTTATAATTGTTCGTAATTCTCAATATTTTCAAGTTTTTGCAATTTTTTCATCGAATTAAAAAAAATCGTACACTTTTTCTAAAAAATATGATTATGATCGCAGTATACAAAATTTATATTGTCTACTTATAAAATTATCGACTGTTAGAAAATTTTCAGTTTAAAAATTTTTTTAAAACTGTAAAATTTTTAACAAATACCTGAAATTTCTTAAAGTTATATTATGCTCTAAATTATTTTTAATATTTCAAAAATTTTAGACCTTATCCGTTGAACTTTTTTTTGATATTTGAAAATGTAGTATATTACAAGGTTTCTGTAATTTTTCAGAATTCAAACATTTTTCACGTTGTAAAAAAATTGTTCAAGAATTGAAATTCAACAGATTATTCAAATTTTATAGAATTTACAATGATCTGGAGAATTATCCCAATACTTTTTCATTCTCTTCATATATTGTAACAATAATAATTGAAAAAAATTCATTTTAATTTCTGCAACTTATAATTTTTTTTCGTAATTATTCAGTACTTTCAAGTTTTTGAAATTTTTTCATAAAATTAAAAAAAACTATACACTGTTGAAACAAATATAATTATGATCACAATTTACAAAATTTATATTGTATACTTTTAAAATTATCGATTATTTAAAAAGTTTTTAGTTTTTGATTCTGTCAAAATTTTGAAATTTTAAAAATAGGAAAAACTATTCAAAGACTGAAGTTACACTAAAATAATAAGAAAATTTGGACATTAAATTAGATGGACATAAAAATCTTTGGTCATTACGGTTTGGACTTTGTGGTTTCCTATCCCCCCCCCCCCCCTACTGAGGGAATGAACCAGGAGTTTCAGCTTGATACATAAGAGAAATTATGGAATTATATGAAGATTCGCAATATTATTTTAATTTTAAATGCACTTTCCTTCAATTTTCATATTATTATAGGTCGTATGACGATCAATTTTTGTAGCAACTTTCTTAAAAATCCTCAATGAATGAGTTCATTCCCTTCAAAATAACAAAAAGTAAATGGATTTCATCTTTGCTCGATGTTGTGCGTTCTGTTTGATCTAAAGATGATGGTTTTTTTGACTTTGACATGTGACGTTGTTTTTGATTAACGTACACAAAAGGAATTTGTAGCCTTAATAATATTGTAAAATGAATTTGTAAAAAGATTAAATTTTTTGTAGTTCCTGATAAGAACAAAATCTATGCCTAAAGCTTAAAGAAACAATAAATTGTTTTCATCATTTCCATTAAGGATTTTTCCTTGGCTCCAGAAATTGATCGTCATACGATCTATAATATTATTTTATTAATATGTTTGTTTACTTCAGTGCATTCTATAAATCGCGTATTTTTTGTTAAGGTGTAGTAGGTATAGAGCAATCTAAACCCGAAAAAAAGAAACTACATTGTTTTGTAGTGCATATTCACTTTCTACCCTAAAAAACCCGTTTGTTTGGCTCAAACAAACGTTTGCTCGTTATTTGACCAACCAAATATTTGGTTTACTTAATTACACCCTCAGTTAAGATACACAAACTTTATTGAACAGTAAAAATAGTTTACGTTTCTGCTGACTTCAATTTGAAAGTCCGAACGAAAAATATTTTACAGTTAAAAAAAATTTGTTTGTCTGAACTCAAAATTTATTTAGTTGAACCAAATATTTGGTAGGTCAAATAATGATCAAACGTTTGTTTAAGCCAACCAAACGGGTTTCAGTGTTGTTTGTCACTAATTTTCATTATCTTGGTAGAGCATATTTACTTCTTTTAGGCAGTGGAAGATATTTCACTTTTTTCAAGTTTCTAAACAGTTTCTGTAAAAACCGCTTACTTTTTCCTTCTCAAAAAATTCATTCTTTTTATAAAAGTTAATAATTGTCTTTTCAATGTAGTTTTTCATATACTTTTTTTGGTTTTACTTATTTACGTTCAATAATTTCATTTTACAACAGTCTTGTACAGGCCCGTATCCAGCTTTCTTCTGTCCTTGTCGTGAGATGCCTTTAAGCGCGCAAGATTGACAAAGACACAAGGAGGGGGTCGAACCCCCTCCTTGTGTCTTTGTCAATCTTGCGCACTTAGAGGCATCTCACGACAAGGACGGAAGAAAGCTGGATACGGGCCTGGTCTTGTACAATAATCACCTAGTTTTTTCTTATTTATTAATTTTATTGATCTTACAAAAAAACAAAGTCTTTTTATATATTCTTGTTTGGGGCCTTAGAAAAGTGTAGTTGAAAACATAATAAATTGTTGTCGATCGATTTTTTTTTTACTTTTTCGATGTTTAGTGAAAATTTTTGGATGCCTTGGGGAGGGACATCGGGAGTGAAAAAAAGTACAAAAGATGTCATTGAGCCGGGGACTGGAGTGGAAAGAAACGCCCCGGCCCGGACTAATGCTTTAACGGATTCGATTCCCTGCTCTAGAGAGTGCCTGAGAACGAAATTATTGCCCAAGCTTTTGCCCTTTGGCCTTCCCCCCCCCCTTGAGAAAAAGGGGGGAGAGGAAGGGAAGTTTGAGCCTACTTCACGAATTTTCTTTTCTCGTAAATATCCGGATTTAAAAAGGCTTTCCACCTAATCCTCGAAGAATTTTTTTCCCACAAGAAAATATCCGAAAACCCAAATTTAATCTTATCTTGATATGGGAAACGAGTTTTTTCCATTTATTTATATGTATAATAAAAGTTTAGATGTGTACTTTGAAGAGTACTTTTATTTCTGCGGAAAATGGGATAGGTAATCTTTACGCGAAATATGCTATAAATTGATGATTTAAGTATATAAAGTCCTGGCTACCGCAATGTTTGAGTGAGTTTATATGAATATTATGTGTGTTTGGAATCAGAAGAAACATCTTTCTTATTAATGAGTTATATGATTATTCTTTTTACATGTGAACACTTTTCTTAATATTTTCATGGGGTAAATGGAAATCGTTGTTTAATAAACTTGGATTAGATATTTAATACACTCTAAAAAATGTCCATAAATTTACATACAAACTTTTTAGGGTACAGTACCCTTAAAAGATGCTTTAAATTTAAGAAACATGCTTTCAAATGTGATTTTACGGATAAGCAACACAAATTTACAGAACGCACCAAAAGTTTACAAAACGTACCCTAAATTTATGGCACTCAGCTTCACTTAGGTTTTTAGATACGGTTCCCTAAATACACTTTGAGACAATGTTACTATAATAAAAAATAGTGTTTTTAAAATCTAATAACAAACATCTAAATTTGTGTTGCGTATGCTGTAATGCAATATTAACATGCGCGTGCACAAAGAATTAGAAACGGAACTTTAAATTTTAGTCTCATCAACAATGTAATTGTTAAAAGAATTTTAAATACATGAACAATGAGAAATAAACAAATAACGTAAAACATAGTTAAAAATGTGCAAAATAACAACAAATGTAATAAAAAGTGCAAAAACAATGATAAAAGCATAAATAAACAATGTTTTACAGCAAGACG
>JAPYZL010193340.1:0-14770 GCA_030522825.1 Platygaster orseoliae | reverse complement strand
TTAGATTTCAAACTCGAATATCTTTTTTTGTTTCGGTTTTTTTGAAAAGTGGTAAAGGACTTTTTGACTCAGAAAAATATGAAGAAAATTTAGGTGAATTTTTATCCGTGGTTTTTATCCCCACTTGTTGAAAAAGCGCATTAATTGTTAAAATTTCAAACTTGAATAACTTTGTTAATTTTGAGTTTTGTAAAAAATGGCAAAGGAAAAAACGTCTTGAAATTTCATAAGGAATCCATGGTTCCAAGGATTTCCGCACACTGTGACACACCCTGTATATTATCACTGAAATATACTGTAGACAACAGAAGTATCTTAATACCAAATCACACATAAAACCTGAAAAAATAAATGCAAATCAGTCATCTGACATCTATAAAATCTTTCAGTGGAAGTAAATTATTGTTCAATGGAGTGACTTATAATGTAAGTGATGATGGTGATATTTATTAACCATTAAAGTGAATTTGCTCCTAAAGATGGACGTTGAGAAATATTCAGTGGAAAATATGAAAATCAAGAAAATCCAGTTTTCCCCTTGAAGATCTGCAAACTTCACCTTCGACAGAATCCTAAAAAATTCTTTTTTCGAGTTCTGCACGAATGACACCTAAGCCAGAAACCGAAACGATTCTCATATTCAAAGGTCGCATTACTTTCGATGACATGTCGAAATGGCTGTCAGGTTCGCAAAAGTAACTGGCGTGCACAACCTTCGCGAATGACATTGCCACCGTTTCCTCGATAAACAAGCGCCCAATTTGGAATAAACGACAGACCCAATTACGGGTAATCCAGTGTCAGTGCGAACAAAGTCGAAAAAGCTTATTGGCAAATTGTGGATCGATACCTTGGCTGGAGTGCGCGATTTCAATGTAACATGACGAAGCTTTGACATGGAGAAAGCTAAAGGGCGATCGAAATACCAGTGGAAGAATGGGGACGGGCTTCACGGGCTGGGCAGGACTGCGTCTCTGGGCTCGACTTGGCAACCGCGAGGTCAGCTGAGCGGTCGAGCCCACAGCTGGGGGCAGACGACAAGATGGCGTTTAACAGCTGTTCTGGCGAGCGCACGCGCAACCCGAATGATTCGATCCTGAAGATGTGCAATTACCCAGGATCGAATCAGACGTCTCGGCGCCCGGTCATTACTTTCACGTGTACCGACAAACTGCTGATAAGAAAAGAAAAGTCATCATTTTGAATAATGATGAAACGTCTGCCACGAGCCAACTTTGCCACTCGAAAATCAAACAAAGATCTTGGTTAAACATTCCGAACAACGACACCTTGACATTGAGTTCCAAGTTTGTATATGCCAAGATAAAAAGAGATTGAAAATGGAAGCGAACAAAGGAAATGTGCTTGGAACGTCATCACCTCGACGCCGAGTTGTCTAGAACTCTCGCACGTATACAAATCGTCTGTGTCCGAAGAGAATCTGGCAGGTTAACAAAAGCGTGCGCTCTTGTTTGATCGCGATGCTCTTTGTTTCCAAGTTCCTCGACTGATAGTTTATTTTCGGGCATAACGAGAATGGCACGCCCACACGCGTGATAACTTTGTCAATTTCAATACGACCGCAACCTAAAAAGGCCACGAACGGACGGTCTTCGAAAGTGTTACGTACACACGATTTCATCTTGCCCCGGTCGAATTTGAGGCTCCGGCTTGTGTTTCGTTCGCGGCTCCCGCGGAGATCGACTTTTTTTCGATGTCTCATGAAATCTTGGAAACGAACATACGGGATCTGGATTTTTCACTCATGAAATTATACAAATCGATAACCTTTTTTTCCACAGACTATTTCCGCGATAAATGAAGCTTTGGATTTACGAAGAATGATAAGAAAGTTCTATACAGTTGTGATATTAATAACTTCGCAGCAGAAGTCAGTAACATTACTGTTCATAGCGTTCTTTTGTTACATATTTTTAGCGATATCAATATCAATATAACTTTAATAATCCCAACCCGAACAACGCTATTGTAAATAATTTTTAGAAACGGTATTTACCCGAACGTTGGTAAGGTGAACGTCGGGGGGTTCGGGGGCGGAGCCCCCCATATACGAAAAGAAATAAAAATAACTTTTTGTACAACTGACACAAATTTTCTACGTATTCTGCTACAGTTTACTCAAAACAATACTCCGTTTCGACGCCTCGCAACTTCTATCAAGCTGGAAAATAGGCATTCGTTATTCAGGAGTAAATTCGCGGCATCAAGTGCCAACTTTCACCTTGCACGAGACGCCAGATTTGCCTTTTCCGTGCATTTTACATGAGCGAGTACGAGAAAGTACGAGATTTTCGATACCGGCCTAAACCGAGATTTCAATGTATTATGACATTTAGCGTAATTAAAGTAATAAATACCGCGTTTCGCGGGCATAACGCTATATTTCGATGGCGATCTTAATCGGCCCGATAAATGCAATACTCGCGAGTTGACGGCAATAACGCGTGCTCGATTTATTAAGTACAAATAACGAGCGAGGAAACTGGAGTAGCGACGTATGCTTTGGAAAGTGAACACAGGAAAGTAATACAGTTTGAGCATGAAAAATTACTGCTTAGAAGAACACGTGATGCAGTAATTGCGTGTAACTTTCGCACTTGGCCATTGAATTGGAAAGGAAATTTTTTTCAAGGAAGTATCGTGATAGTGATCGCGAACCCACTTCAATAATGATGAGGCACCTTTCGTCTGTTGAAGAAGAATATAGTCTTTCAAAGTTTTTCATTGCACGAGAGGAAAATTGAATGGCTGCGCAACCATATCAGTTAATGGTGACTTTTGGTATACATATTGATGGTTCGTCCAGAGTCGAGAGATCGTATTCATTTCAACTATGTTTAAAGTAGTTTTAACTTTATTTTAGTTATTGGTCTTTTTTCTTGTTTTACAAGTGAAATGAAATGGAAGTCTAGATTGATTTCACATTTTTTCATCTTCATTCGTTTTTGGTAATAAGATTTGAAATTGGAAATCGGTTGAAATCGTTAAATTAAAAAAAAAGGATATTGCAAAACCTTCGTTTTATTATTAAAATTGATTTTATTGTTGAATTAATATTTCGATAAAAAATTGACCTTAATTTTTTCTGGCGATTTTTTTATTTGAGTTTTTTACAAAATCAAAGTAAAAAAGACAATAATTAAATGATGTAACAGTAGTTATGCAACTATTGAGAAACTTAAGATTTCAAGATCAGAAAAATTTTAGATTCTGATATTTAAGATACAGGAATTTTCAAAATTTTGCGTATTTCGTTACACAATATTCAATTGACTGTATTACTATAAGTTTTTTTGAAAAATGATGATTCGTTTTAATTAATTATAATATTATTGTTATATTATTATTATTATTATTATTATTATTATTATTATTATTATTATTATTATTATTATTATTATTATTATAACGGAATTGAAGAATGAACTATGTGAATATACGAAAATTACAAAATGGGAAAAATGTATAAGAATCGTAAATGTCAAAATTTTGAAAATTTTAGCTATTTGGAACATTTTACAAGATTTTGTTACTTCATCGTAATTTCAAATATTTTTCCCATTTTAGAAACCTCGTGAATTATCATCATTTTGATATTTCCAAGAAGACTAACATTATAAAAATTCAATGGATTTTTTGAAATTCAGATATTCAATTTATATACTTTCCCAAGTTTCAATTCTGATATTTTGAATTTAAAATTTAAAAAATCGAAATTGACGAATGATAATCAGTTGTCAACAAGAAATCGAAAATTCATTATAAAATCGGAAAATCAAATTTGGAAGTTTTAAAATGAAAAAAATTCAAAAGTTTTTTATTTTCAAAAAGTTTTATTATTTCTCAAGAATTTTCAAATTTTTTATTCTGAGTTTTTAAATTACATTGCAATTCCAAATTTGTGAAATTAAAATTGAAAATGAATTTATTATTAAAAATCGGAGAAAATGATGAATTTATTAAAAATTCCGAATTGAGAAAAACCGAATTTGAAAATTTCAGAAATCCAAACATTTTTAAAAGTTTTAGACTGTCATAAATTTTATTATTTTGCAGAAATCTTCAAAAATTTAAAAATCGTTGAAAATTACTGACATGTTCAATGTACTTCAGATTGAAAATTTAAAATATCTGGAAACTTTAAAAACTTTTTGAATTCGCGAAAATTTTTCAAACTTTTCTGAATGTTAAAAGTTTCAAAATTTTCTATTTTTTCATAATTCTAGTTTTCAAAAATTGAAAACTGTAAGGATTTTAGGAAAGTTTTATATTTTCCAAAAATTCAAAAAATCCTCAAAGTTGTCGAAAAGTCCTGAAATTTTCGTGTACGAAACTTCAATATTTTAGAAATGCAAAAAACCAAGTTTTTGAATTTCTCTGAATTCCAATATGTCCAACATTTTTAAAAGTTTTCAAGTTTTCAAAAAAGTGTAATATTTCTGATGTTTTCAAAGTTTCAAATTTTTTCAATCATACGAAATTCCACACATTTTTCACATTTTCGAATTTCATTCAAAAAATTGACAACTATAAAGATTTTGGAAAAGTTTTATATTTCCCAAAACTTTCCTCATCCTCCAAGTTGTCAAAAATTCTTAACACTTTCGTCTACAAAATCCCAAAATTTTAGATATGCAAAAAACTAAGTTTCCGAATGTCTTAAAATTTCAATATCTCCAAAATTTCTAAAAGTTCCCAAGTTGTCAAAAACGTGTAATATTTCTAATGTTTTCCAAAACTCTAAATTTTTTAAATCATACTCTTCCTCATTAATTATCAATAATTATCATAAAATATTTTTGTTGAATAATCATAATTAATCTGTTATTGTTATTTTCATGCATTAACCCTCAAAACTTGCATTTTCATCACCCAATCATCTAAATTTTTTTTATTTTTCTTATATTTAATGTTATTTATTTATTATTAAATATCATTTTTATATAATAATTTAATATTAAATTTTCATTATTTTCAGTTTTGTATATATTTAATTATCACATATTATTTATTATTTATTCATTTTTTTTAAATTTTATTCAAATTGAACATTTTTTATTTTTTATTTTGTTATTTTTCATCTATTATTTAAATTTATTTTTTTTCCACGTACAACCCTTTTTCCCAATTCACTAAACACTTTTCCTAACCAAAAACTCCGTTTCACCATAAAATTCGGAATGTAAGAACAAAAGCCTCGAAATCTTTGTATTTTTTGGCAATGACACCTCGTGAAAAGTTGCCGAAAAACGATATGCAGAACAGAGACAGTAATATATATTTCCGGATCGAGGTTAATGCAGCTCAAAGCGCCGTAGCGTGTCGGAAGAGGGGACTTTTAAATAACTAAGCACGATAATTCTTGCTGCTGGTGCTGGTAATCATCGTATACATTGCGTCACGTTTTCAGCCCGTGTCCTTTCACTGTACATTGTACAACCCAGGTGCGACGAATAAACGCGGCTAAGGCAAAAGCATGAGCAACGGGATCGGCCGATGCTGGCATAGAAAACTGTTAGTCGCTGCACTGATTATTAAATCTCGCGTTTCAGTGCCGAGCACACACCTGATACACGTGCGCTGATTAAGATACTTATCCTCGTCGGCCTTTAGCCATTATTATCATTCATTTATCGCTACGATTAAAAAAACAGAACACTACCCGGTTATTCGGGCTCGGGTTTTGCGCATTTCGAAATTACATGCAATCACGGATTTGTTACAACCTAAGATTTATCGGGTTGTGTTGTACACTTGTACGGTAGTCATATCTATTTAATTGCATGCTATTAATGATTGTCCATGGATTTATTTTTATAGGCGAAAAACTTCAATGGTTTGGTGCAGTTTTTGTACGTCCATGGATTTATTTTTATAGGCGAAAAACTTCAATGATTTGGTGCAGTTTTTGTACATTAAGTTGCAACGAGGCACTTTCTATGCTAATTATTATTGCATGGTTCTACTTTTTTTAGTAACAATCTAGAAGACTATTTCATTAAATAAATAAATAAAATTCAGAACGGGATCGATGTAAGCCTGGAAAAAGTGAAGCCTAAAGTGACGGAGCCGAGAACAAAGAAAACGGTAGATAACGATCAATTGTGCGATTTTATTCGCGAGAGATAAAAGCATATTTTGCAACAAGTGCTTGTGAAACTGCGCTTTACGAGTCGCGCGCTAGCTATTACCAGGATAAAAAGGATCCTTTCACTTCACCACGCGATAAGTTGAAAATAGTGCCACTCCTAGCGAAACGATCGAAAACGTAACATTGGCAATGAAAGTCGCGAAACACACGACACTTCCGCATCGAAATCCATCAATTTCAGAGGAAACAATGTAATGTTTTGCGGATACTTAATAGGAAATAATGCGTTGCGTGGAAGAAATTATTTTATGCAATGCAGAGTGGAAAAGGAGACTTTTCCACACGCTCGGGCGATGAAAAAGTGGCATTTTCGCACATTGTTGAAAAAAAATAGTCCTTAAGTAGTATGCAACTCTCAGGTTTGTTAAAATAATTTTTCTACACTAGTGAAGAAATATACTATTATTCTATTGGTGTTTTGTGTAAAAAACATCGTAAGAGAATTCGCTTGAAATGAGAGAATAAGACATAATAATGAAAGAATTTCACAAATATGCATTTTATAAATTACCCCTAGTTGTATTACTCAGAAATCTCATTTTTAATTCGTAATTTATTCAATTAATTTGATATTTAATTAAATTATTTATTTGTTGTATATATTTATATTATATATATATATTATTGAAAAGAAAACTTTAATATACTATTATATTGAATTATTAATTCATTGAATTAAATTAATGCATTGATTTCAAAGATTTTGGGAAGTTCGAAAATGTAAAAAATGTGGGTAATTTTGGGGAATTTCGTATGATTAAAAATTTTGGAACTCTGAACACATCAGAAATATTACACTTTTTTAAAAACTTGGTAACTTTTAGGAATGCTAGAGATATTGGGATTTTAAGAAACTTGAAAAATTAGTTTTTTGCATTTCTAAAATTTTGGAATATCATACACGAAAATGTTAAGAATTTTCGACAATTTAGAGAATTCAGAAATTTTCGGAGAATATAAAATTTTCATAAATTATTCAAGTTTTCAATTTTTTTAACTTGAATTATGAAAAAGTAAAAAATTTTGAAATTTTTAACATTGCTGAAAAGTTTGAAAAATTCTCGCAAATTCAAAAAGTTCTTAAAGTTTCCAGATATTTTAAATTCTTAATCTGAAGTACATTGAACATGTCAGTAATTTTCAAAGATTTTTCAATTTTGGAAGATTTCTAAAATAATAAATTTTATGAAAATCTAAAAACTTGGAGAATGTTTGGATTTCTGAAACTTTCAAATACAATTTTCCTCAACTCGGAATTTGTGATAAATTTATCGTTTTCTCTGATTTTTTTTATTACTAATTCATTTTCAATTTTAATGCAATAAATTTTGGATTTAGATGTAATTATAAAATTCAGAATAATAACTTGGAAAATTCTTGAGAAATGATACAATTTTTGGAAAACAAAAAACTTTTGAAATTTTTGCATTTTAAAGCTTCCAACCTTTGCGAGAAAATCCTACTGGAATAGTAACCAATAGTAACCAATAGTAACCCATATGCTACTATTTGGTTACTATTGGTTACTATTTGTGAAAATCCTACTACCAGTAGGATTTTTTCGCAAGAGAAATTTGATTTTATGAATTTTTGATGAATTTTCAATTTCTTATTTACAATTGATAATCATTTGTTAATTTTGATTTTTAAAATTTTTAATTCAAAATATCAAAATTAAAACTTGGGACATTTTATAAGTTGAATATTCGAATTAAAAAAAATTGATTGAATCTTCAGAATCTTAGTCTTCTTGGAACTTTCAAAATGATAATAATTCACGAGGTTCCCAGAATGGGAAAAATTTCTGAAATTACGATGAAATAACAAAATCTTCTAAAATGTTCCAAATAGCTTAAATTTTAAAACTGCTAAGTTTTGCAAAACATCTGAATTTCCAAACTTTCAAAATTTTGACATATTTACGATTCTTATACATTTTTCCCATTTTTTGATTTTCGTATATTCATATAATTCATTATTCAACGCCGTGTGGAAAAGACCACTTTTCCACACTCTCAGGCGATGCAAAACTGGCGTTTTCACGCATTGTTGAATAAAATATAGTTCTTTAAAGTTTTTTTAACACATCTGAAACTTAACAGTGTTTTAAAACTCTCTTACAAACTGTCTTGAACAGTGTCTTACAACTGTCTTGAACACTATCTTAACAGTATCTTAAAACTGTTTTGAAAACTGTCTTAACAGTGTCTTAAATCGTGCCTTAACATGTGTCTTACAAAGTGTCTTGACATGCCTTGACATGCGTTGTGTTATGTTGGTTAGGGTTAAGTTAGATAATTCATTTAAAAAAAACTTTTCCACACTAGTGAAGAAATATACTAATACTATTCCCGTGTTTATCTGAACACCAAGGAATGAAAATCCTTGTCGACGCAAAAGGGCAATCGATATACAAGCGTCATTGTAATACAGCCAGAGCTAGGACACGAAACCGAGACCTTCGTGCGACCAGCGTTGTTAACGTTATCGTGTGCAACTGTCAGAGAACCCGGTTATTACTTACACTTTTGTGAAACGTAAAAGAAAAAGGTGTTGACGTAGATATAAGTCTTTCCATTTACTTCGAAATCGATATGTCGGGTTTTATCGACCTCGGATCGATTAAAAAGTAAATACACTGCGACCTCGAAGCAAGGTTTAGGCTTAAAAATCATCTACATTGAAAATTCCGCTTTGTTCATAACGCGTCTCAATTTGCAATTAAACGTCATAAAGTAGTGTCAGCCAGCTCTTTTTTGTTCTGGGCACATGTATTTCGTTGCGCTTCCGCGTGTGCTCCGAAGTGCAACGTATTACGTAATATCGGCGACACGTGTAACTGCGTGGTAATATCTATAACGCGATGCCTTGCTGCTAGTCAGGAATTATGTGTGCTGATTGCAAAGACGTTCTGACTACGTCATCGCTGGCCCCGCGAGGACAGCCAACGCTACTCGATTATTGATTGTGCGAAAATGCGCTCGTCCGAGGAATTTTTGAATAGACTCCCCCCCGAGGCTTTTTCGAGCCAACAATTAGCGACGACGCTTTTCTAAGATCGCGCGTGCTCGTTACCAAGCGAGCGCAGACAGTTTTAAGTTTCTAATTCACTACACTCGCATGACGATTTTGGTATACTTTCTCCACTCTATAGAGTGGGAGAAATCATTATTCAAAGATTTTTTGTTTCATACATGATTGATTTGGATCTCATTTGTTTGCATCTAATGAGTGATTATTATTCTCAGTTCCATCAATCTTCTTGTTTTTCCAGTTTTTCGGCCATTTTCCAACACATGTATGGATTTCAGACTTTTACTTCTTTCTGACTTTGCTAAGTCTTTATTAACTTGATTAATTTGATTACTCATTTTTTTCATGTTTTCCATGTACGATTTCGTATTTTTTCTAAGTTTCCTGTTTTTTTTTTTAATTTTCTCATAACGTTTTGTAGCTATAAGAAAAATTTCCTTAGCCTTTCGTATTTTTTTTCGTATCAATTCATGGCACGTAAAAATCACTGGAATTCATAACAATCTGCAGTTTTTTACACCTTTTTTTGCTTGTATTCGCAAAATTTTTTTTTCAATTCGACTCGCCTTAATGTACTTCAAATACTCATTTTTAGTACAATGTTTTTCACACAGTGGACTGATGTTTCGGAAAATAGTTGATAACTGAAATAATAAAAAATTGTGCAAATTATCTGAAAGCTGCAGTTAAACTAAAAAAATTCAAAATTTTTTTCAAATATCGAAAAACTACTTACTTCAACAACCTGCAGTCAATATTTTATAAAATTTATTTTTCAAATAAATTACCTTCTGCTGGACATCCTACTGATGTAAAATATTTCAAATTTACAAATCGATGGAAATCTGAATGAAAAATACAATGAAACTTTATTATATTATTATATAACACTAATTATATTATTACTCACATCCAATTTTATCAGTTTCCAGCATGTAACATTTTATTGTAACGTTTTCTTATATAACTTAGTAGGTTCATAAAAGTTAATGCTTTCAGTAGAATAGCATACGTATTCTCAGCTTTATGTTATCTTTCTGTAAAATAAAAAATGCGTAAAATCGTTTCGTATATGTTTTCACATAAACTTAACAGAAATAAAAAGTACTGTTTATTTACCGTGTTTTTCGACGATCATTTGTTTATAAAAATAACACAGTCATTCAAAGCTTTTTAATCACTGTTTCGTATCAATTCTATTCTGTCAAGATGGAAAAAAAAGTGACTTCTATAAACTAATGAATTCAACAGAATAAATTATTTTACAAATCACAGTAATCGAAAAATTCAGTAGAATTTTCTCGTCGAGAAGAAAGTTCCGGGCTGTTCTTTTCTCGAATTATAAGTCCCCGCGCAGCACAGTGGCCTGAAACGCCCAAAAAGCTGGCCGAAAATCGAAAAAAAAATTTTTTTCGAATGTCGTATATGGTATTTTGTTGAAAACCTACTTATGTACAAAAAGTTGAAAATGTAGAACACTACCATGACTCTGCGAGTTTTCCAAACAGGTCCCTGCAGGTTAGCGCGAATAATATCTTGTTAAGGTGCACCTGTCACTTTTCAAAAGAAGGAAAAATATTTTAAGTAGAATAAATGTAACAGGTCTCCTTTTTTCGAATTCCGTCGCCTACTTTAGATGGATAATATAACGAGGGGTCTATTTCAAATTCATGTGACTCTCATTAGAAATAAATGTGCATTTTTTTTTCTGAGTCACAGCATACCGTAATACAGTGCACTCGGAAAGAAATTTTCGAGAGACTAAGAGAGTTTTTGGAGTCAAGCCAGGATGAGAAACTTGCAATTTTGGAAAAGAAATTATTTTCCACGAAGAAAATCGAGTCAGCTTCAATAATTCCAGATGAGAGACAAAAACTGAAAAATTTGCTTTCGCAGTTTGAAGTTAAATAGAAGGAATCTCGCAGATTTTTCCATAGATTTCTCAAGAAGAACGAGAAGTGGCTGAATTCAAGTATTAATATTGCTGTGAGTATTACACATGTGGCATTGAATGAAACAAATCAATATTGAGTGTTTTATTTAAAATTCTTATTTGTTGCAAGTAATCACGATTTTTTTTCTACATTTTGATGATTATTTATTACACAAGCGCGCATCAAGGCTGAAACTTGAGTTCTTTTCTAACTTGTTCGAAAGTTTGTGAAATTGCAGTACATTCTTTCATTCTTTTACATTTTTTAAAAAATTGAATTACACAATTTTTTCCAAAACAAGTGTCATAAAATTTGTACCTCAATTTTCAGATCTTGATTAGGATCAAACCTACAACGAGAAAAGTCAACAAACGATCCCATTGCAATCCCTGCTAGACCACACTATAAGTACGTTATTATTGTCTCAAAAAGAAGTTATTGAATCACTGAACCCAAAAGTAACCAGCAATTTGACCTTGCTTCTGAAATGGGGTTGCGATGGCACATTTAGTAATGAGTACAAACGAAAACTCCATGATGACAGTAGTCCAGATGCTCACGTTTTTTTTCACATCAGTTGTTCCTTTGCGATTATTCGTAAAAAATGGCAATGAAGATATCTGTTGGATTTGGAACAATTTAAAGCCTTCGTCCCCACGTAAATGCCGGCCATTGAGACTCCAATTTCTCAAGGAAACTATTCAATCCACTCTGGCCGAAAAAGAATATGTCAAAAAACAGATTGAAAATCTTGTGCTATTCAATACAGTTTTGTCATCACACAATATGAGAGGCTGAATGCAAAAGAGAACTAACGCCTATTTAAAATACATTGGAGTTAGTTCACTTTTGCATTCAGCCTCTCATATAAGGGTAGATCACCAGTTGGCTTTTACGATGATTGATGGAAAAGTGAAAAACGCTATAACGGGAACTTCGTCTGCCATGAGATGCTACATTTGCAAAGCAACGTCGAAAGATTTCAACAATTTAGATATAATTTTCAATAAAAAGGAAGACGCAAAAAATTTCGGTTTGGCCTTGGCTCTCTGCATGCCTGGATCCGATTTATGGAGTGGTTTTTGAATCTTGCCTGTAGAGACATTGAAAGTAAGGGTGAAAAAAAGTAGCAGAGACGTTCAGCTGAAATCAAGGCGAAAGTCGCAGTCCGCAAACTTGAAATTCAACATAAATTTCAAAAAGAGCTTGGTTTGCACATAGACATTCCAAAATCAGGAGCTGGAACAACCAAAGATGAAAACACTGCCCGACGTTTTTTTCGGGATGATTCAATAAAAGCCAAAATATTAAAAGTAGACGAGGAAATCATGGAGAGTTGTAAAATTGTTTTGCAAACGATTTCGTGCGGCTTCGATGTAAATATTTCTCAATTTCAAGAGTTTTGTTTGGGAATTGTCTAGAGATATGTTCTTTTATACAAATGGTATACCATGCCTACTTCCGTGCATATTATTTTACTTCACGGGTATGCAGTCATCGATGCTCTTGTTTTTTCAATCGGACAACTATCAGAAGATGCCCAGGAGGCCACGAACAAGGATATCAGAAATTATCGTGAAAAACATGCAAGGAAATGTTCACGTAAAAAAACAATGGAAGATGTTTTCAGAAGGCTACTGGTATCTTCGGATCCAGTGATATCCAGTTTCAAAAAAATGCAGCCGAAAACAAGTGAACCTCTCAGTCCGAAACTAATAGAATTGCTACTGTCGTCCCAAGCCTGTTCACCAACAATAATTGAAGATGTTGACCCAGAATCACCTTGCATTGATGAAACGTAATAGTGAATTCATGAAGCTTCATCAAAAAGAAGATAGTCCAGGCAAACTGTAATTTTTACAATGCTTTTTTGAAAACTAATAGCGAACAAACTGCAATTTTGCATGGGCATAGGGTACCACTAGGAAAGCTTAACTATGAATTTGCAGGGTTCTCAACCCTTTGGCTTCGGCGCCATCTTGAATCAAAGGGTTAAATCGGTTTTTCACCCATAACTTCTGTTATTTTTGCACTAGAAAAAAAACGATCAAGGATTTTGTAGGGACAAACAATACCTACAAAATAATATCTCTAAAAAGTTTATTTACCAATTTGTTCATACTGAAAATTCCATTATTTAAACAAAAAAAAAAAAACATAATGATATCAGTTTTTTCGGTATATCTATTTTCCTGTTATTCTGATAAGGAACTTTTTCTAACAAACATTGTAGAGCAGTAAATTCTCTGTATTTTATGATTTGACATTTTTGTTGTCAAAGTAATTATAGTCGTTATATACTGTCGTATACTGCGCCAAATATTCGATAAACTGCAATGATGCTGCAATCGCTCTACGCACGATTTCAAAACATTATATATTCATTCGTTATCTGATTGTTTATTTATAGCAAACATTGTTGCCATCCACACATTTCATCAAGTCTGACCGTTTGCAGTATTTTCTTGGAAAGTACAATATATTGTTTCTTACTATGAATTTATAAACACAGAATTAATTGTTAAATAATTTGTTTATAAAAGTTATACCAAAAAACATATGTTGAATGAACGATAAACAAATAATTTTATCTACAATTTTAACCTACAGTTAGTTGCAAACCGTAGAGCAACTGCAACGTTTATGGGAGTTTGTCGAACGTCGCATCATGTGGCGTAGTGTATAGCAACAATAACTAGTTCAACAACAAAAATTTAATGACATGAAATGTAGAGAATTTGCTTGTCCATAATTTTTGTTTGAAGAATTTCCCTATCAGAGTAATAAAAAATACGATATAGCGAATAAACTGATATCAATATGTTTTTTTTGTTTAAATAATGGAATTTTCAGTATGAACAAATTGGTAAATAAACTTTTCAGAGATATTATTTTGTAAGTATTGTTTGTCTCTACAAAGTCCTTGATCGTTTTTTTTCTAGTGCAAAAATAACAGAAGTTATGGGCGGAAAATCGATTTAACCCTTTGATTCAAGATGGCGCCGAAGCCAAAGGGTTGAGAACCCTGCAAATTCATAGTTAAGCTTTCCTTGTGGTACCCTACGTCCTTGAAAAATTGGAGTTTGCTCGCTATTAGTTTTCAGAAAAATTACAATTTACCTGGACTAAGAATGTATTTTTGCAACACGAACGAAATGATAAAAATGAAATAATTACGGATTTTCTCTGAGTGACGTCATTTTTTGAAAAATCAACCCGTGATTTTGAAGTAATCATTTTTGTTCGCACAATCTCACTTCAATTTCGAAATTTTCGGCTTAAAAAATCCCAGAGAACATGTAATTGCGCATCTGACATCACTTTTCTAAAAATCTGTCCGCCATTTTGAATTCGCCATTTTTTTGTCAAATTTGAATTTCCTGACTCTCAAAACTATTGCCTACGAAATTTCAAGTTGTTTCACCAACATTTTAGCAACCCAAAAAACCATGAAATGGACATATATGTTGTAAAAATAAAATTGTTTATAAACTAGTTAAAATAAATTGTTTAAACGAAGAAATTACACAAAAACAATGTCAAATTCCCACTCAGCGACCCAAAAAACTATGAAATGGACGTATATGTTGTGAAAATAAAATCGTTTATAAATTTGTTGAGATAAAACATA
>JAPYZL010193320.1:0-18858 GCA_030522825.1 Platygaster orseoliae | reverse complement strand
TTAGTGAGGTAAATGAAGTCGAGTGAGGTAAAAGAACCAACCTGAAATTGCTCATTTACGCCATGCTTGTCAAACCCCGTAAATCGAATTTTCGATACCTGAGTTGTGAAAAAATGTTTTTCGTGTCTATTTAGGTCATCAACAAAACATTCATTGTGTTTTTGACAAGAATTTGAAAGAATTTTCAATCAAGCTTGAAATAAATGATGACCACGTCAAAAATGTCTACAATAGTGAAAAACTGAATTATATTTTTAATCATTTTATTGGATCACTGTTTTCATATAAAATACTGAATATATTATTAAAAAAAAGTTTTTTCACAGCACATAAAAATTGTTTTTGAAATTAATTGTTAATGATGATCGACGTGGTAAATTTAATGGTAGGGCTCAATTTAAAGACAGAAACTGTAAAATATTGTAATTGTTGGTTATCTATTTTGTTGAAAAAAAAAATTTCCAGCTCCTGCCTATTTATTTAACAACATTTCTCATTCCGTGTACATAAAACTTAGGGAGAAAATTTTTAAGGTTCATAAACAATTGAAAATGAGTATAGTTCTCAGTACACACATAGAGATCTTAAAAGTGTTAATAACTAGTAGAAATTAAAGAAGTATTTTTTTATTTGACTTAATTTTGCGTTCAAACATAAAAACTGCATCATTGTTTCATAATATTTGTAAAAAAACCACCACCGAAACTCCAATTTATCGATCAAGTTCACGTACATCTACTTTACATTCCAATCATGATAAAACTCACCATCCCAGTCAAAAGATAAAGCCTTATCCTTCTCAATAAATAATATCCCTTACGGTATTTTAAAAGAAACTCGTAAAAATCATGGGCAATTTCCGTAACAAACTTTGCAAATCCATTGAGATGGCTCATCCCCAATTTAGCTCCCTCGAACAAGAGAAGCTACTCGAAGAAGAAGAAGCAGTTCAACGTATGTATAGCTACTTAAATATTCGTTCGTGCGCGAATCTAAACTTTATCTTCCAGAGCTTCTCCCTGACGAGCAATTCTCATGTAAAGGACATCCGGCGTAGTGCCCTTTGGCGACCAATCGTGAAATTGAGGGCTGCGGAGGCCAACAGTTGACCTGAACCTGCCTATTCAACCACCCGTAAGATGAATTACACGTTTTACCGCTTTTAAGGAACATTTCCAAGTGTTTCAAATGGCCCACATTCCATTTTCTAGGACCGTGAAAAGGAATGTGATGGAATGATAATAAAACGACTTGTAGAATTCGCAAAAAAAAATTGTATAGAGTATGTTTAAAATTATAAAAATTAAACGAAGAACTGAAACTTCAGCTAAAGAGAGAAACGATCAATCTCATTAATCAATCTAATTAAATATGCTTTATGAAACAAAAGTTATCTTTTAGATATAGCAGATCTTCGTAAGAAAGTATAAAAAACCATTACATGACTAAATTTAAGGACTTCAAGAAGTGTTCAATACAAAAATGGACTTAGTTTATTGAACATGAAAATTTCGAAATAAAGTATTGCAAGTTATTTTCAGGCTCGTTAAAAAACCATAAATTATTTCAAAATACTTGTCTAGGTTTCATATTAAAAAAATACGAATAAATAAAAGAGATTCAGAAAAGTGAGACTCACTCAAAAAACCAGCCTGTCAATTAAAAATATTTCATTTTGTCTTCGTCTGTTTCTACGCAAAATTGCAATTTACAGAATTAAAATTGCTCATTAAGTTACATTTATTTCAGTATTAAATGTTCAATTATTTTAAAAAGTATTGTTGTTATTGTGTTATATTTTTATATATCTAGTCATGTATTATTTATATTTTCCGTGAAAATTTGCTAGAGCAGGTGTGAAATGTCAGGTATTAGGTATCTTTGACATGGAAAAGTTTTTTATACTTGTGACTGTTGGTTTCAATTTTTTCATCTTTAACAAAAAAAAAATAAATAAATTGAAACTTAAAACAAGAGCATTCAAACTTCTATCTTCCCACGTAAATGAAATATTATTCTAGATTTATTAATTAAAAACATATCATTTCAAAACGTCAAATGGCAAGTTCTAGAAGTTTCATGTGATAGAATTAGAGTCTGGAAGAAATTTTAAAAATTATTTTATCAATCTTCAAATTGAAGACAAACAAACTAGGAAATTTGTAATTATAATACATTGATACTTTTTCATGTCACAGTTAGGAAAATAACAAGTAGAATTACAATTTTTTATATTGTTTAGAAACGTAAAATTTTCATTATAAATCACAAACGATGACTTTACTGCTAATTTTATAATAAAAATTCAGAGCTACTGTTAGAATGGTATCCGGACACTTTTACGAATTGTCTTTCATGAACGGACATTTTCACGAATGGCCTTTTTCACGAAAACCCCTTTTCACAATAGACATTTTCACGACATCGATTTTCACGAAACTATTTTCACGAAACTATTTTCACGAATGACCTTTTTCACGAAAGGTTTTTTTCACGAAAATACATTTTCCCGACATCGATTTTCACAAAATTTTTTTCCTTAAATAATTTTCGAATTATTTTTTCTTTTAAGGCCTTTCTAAAAGCCTTAAAATGATATATTATGAATTGAATTATTTGAAATGAATTGAACTATGAAATAAATTGAATTGAATTACAAATTGAACGAAATTATGATACTTACAGAGAGGAAAATAACGTTTTGGAGTACTTGCAAATGCTTGCATGCAATATTACATTGTACATTTTTGATGAAATTACATTGATTTTGATGATTTTACATACATTTTTTTTATAATAAATATACCAAACTTATACTTTTTTTAAATAAATTTACTAAACTACAATAAGTTGGGGTTTTTTTTTTAATTGTGTAACAAAATTTTTCGTGAACATTGCTTTCGTGAAAATAGGTTTTCGTGAAAATGGTCATTCGTGAAAATGACCACTCGTGACAGCAGATTCGTGAAAATGACCGGAAATCGTTAGAATATATAGTTAGCGTCAGTAACAAGATTAACGAAAAATTTTTGTGACCAAAAAAATTTATGAACCACAAATTTCTGAAATAAAAGATAGAGAACTAGAAAAAACATGTGACAATAAATTGAATGCAACCATTTGCAAATTTTAGAACAATACCAAAGTCTACTTACATATATATTTTCACTAAGTATAGAATATACGTAAAATACCAAATTATCTACAGATTTTAGGTGAAATCCTAACAGATTCCTTCAGTTGAACCATTTCATATCTTTATCGGAATTCATTTAAGAGTTAAAAAAATTTTGTTTCACAATTATAAAAGTCAAAACTTTGTTTTTCAGGCCTCCAATCAGTTCTTTCTACGATACATCAATCATTCGACAAAATAGGAGAAATACAAAATTTTTTCAATGTTAAAAAAAGAAACAAATTATAATTCGGACAACTATATGTATGTAAGAATGATTATATTTTTTAAATATGATTCATAAATGTGTAAAAAAACATCGCTTACAGAAAATAATTTATATTTTTTTGAACTTGTTAGGGCGATAGATATCTGTGATCACCCCCCCCCCCTCCTACCCCCTTTACTCCTCCCTCTTTCTCCGACAACGCAATTGAAGGGCGCAAACATTTGAAAAGCTCTAGAAAAAATAGCTTGAGGGTGAGGCGGCCGTGGGTTGGCCACAAACTTGATTTGGTTGCATGGAAAATTTGGAGCGTATGGTGTAAAGAGTCTCCCTGAATATAAAATACACAAAGCGTGTTTAACTGTAAAAATAAGTGAAATGGATTTTCACAGGTTGAATATTTAAATAAAATTTTATCGAATTGTATACGAATATCGTTATTTTCATTCTTGTTTGTTTATGCTTGTAAAATTCAAAAAGTGTAAAAGTCACTTATGCCCATAATCATGCAAAACGTTACTCATTTTCCTGTGACAATATTACTCACTTTAAAAATAGTTTTTTTAGTTTATTGATATTTTTTATATACATTTACGTTACTAAAATGTTTTTGGAGTAAAAACTAGCTTTACACAAAAAAATTATAAATTTTTGAACATTTAAGGCCATCCATTGTTAAAACAATGTGATAATTTTTTGGATAGAGAATTTTTTTTATATTTTTTATCATAAGGGGTCGTCCATAAATTACGTAACGCAATTTTCAGTATTTTTTGACCCCCCCCCTGCCCCTCCGTAATGCTATTCCCCATAAGCGCCAACACAGGCTGTCACGTTTAGTCTGACCCCCCCCCCCCTTAGAGCGTTACGTAATTTATGGACGACCCCTAATTAGTAAAGTCAAATAATTTGTTATATTGTCTTTTAGAATTGAAATTTACAATTAACTTAAAATATTTTTTTAAGTTTCTTCATCTTGAATGTCAAGAGTTTTGATGCCAATTTTTTTATTCGTAGTAAGTATTGCAGTTTTACAATTTTCAATGTTTAAAATTGCCATTCTTTAATGTATCACCTTTACTGTTCTTAGTATGAGTTACAAAATTACAAAATTAAAAGAAAATTTTGGTTACAGCAACCATTCGTTTGGTAAAATATGAGTTCACTTAAATTTTGGATAGCGCAACCAAAACTTTATGTATGATAACCAAATAATTGGTTATTGCAACCTAAGTATCATAAAAATTGGTCATGAGTTGATGTAACAGAAGTATTGGTTGTCATAACTAAAGTTTTGGTTGTATTACCAAAAACTTTGGTTAGTCCACATTTTACTAAATCAACGGTTGCTCTAACCAAACCATTTTTCTCCATGTATTGTATACATTCATTCAAACATTTTACACAAGTTTCCATTCCAATGTCCTCTATGAAAATGCAACTTTCAATCCAAAAAATAACAAAAAATTGCATTCATAGGGTAGATTACACACACTGCGACCACCCTGACGCCTTTGCTTTCCAGTATTTCCACCTAGGGCTGGAAAGAGACGGATATGCCGACGGAGATAAAGGAGTAAAAACAATGGACGATGGGAACGGCCGAGAATGAAGAGCGAACTATTTAAAAATTCAAAAACGTTGCAAGGTATAAGGAACAGGGCTGATCCAGCCAGTCTTACTGCATAATTTATGCCATAAAACTCGAGAAGGCTGGATCATTCTGCGCTATATCAAACGAGTTTTTATTTATTCAATTAGTTTTATCTGATCAAGAGTAATTGAGCGGTCCTAATTAATTTCTTATCGATCGCAAGTTGTTTGTGGACATCTTAGTGTAATAAAATAATTTTATGAAAAATCACTGCATCATGGGAATTTCTAAGTACATACCAAAAAATGTGTTAATTTGAGATTCCTATTGTTAAGTACTACAGTTCTGAAAATTTTCTAAATTTCCAGCTATTTCATATCCTCAACATCACACATTTTCTGGATAGAAGTCTCAGGAAGTTTGTCTTCGGAAGCTTTCTCCTCATTTCCGTGAACGCGCAGGTCCTGACAGGGTGCGAGGGAGTGTAGGTAGGGGAAAAGGATAAAATTTCATCCGGGGAATTCAATTAAAAGTAATACCGAAGGGTTGCAATGAGAAAAGACGAAAAAAAAGGCGAAGTCGGTTAAGAAGAGATGGATGGGAGTCTTCGACGTTGTAAAACGGAAGCGATTATTTCTCCTGTTTATCACGCTCGGCCGTTTGCTTCTTGTTTTATGCTCGCTCTTTATATCAGTGACGAATCTAAATGTCTTTACTTTCATGGATGTTACGTGCAGCAAATAATGTACCGCTTTGCATATTTTTACGTGGATTTTTTCATGAGAGATAATGTTTCGTGGGATGATGCATTGTTAATCGATACAAGTAGAACGGAGAATATAAATTGTTGGTTTCACATTGTTCCACGTTGAACAAGTTGTGAATCGATATTGCGATTCAACGTTGGTGAATTGGTCAGGAAAATATTTTTCAAGAAATATGGAATTAACTTAATTAACTTATTTGTCAACCCGCTAACCCTTCAAATGGATATTGACCTTGCTCCGCAACTTCTTTTAGAAGATTGATTATAATCAGAAGTAAATTTTTTTTTATGAAACCGTGCTTCAGGTGATTTTGATCAACAACGTCAATCAATTGCAATTATTCCGAGCTGGAAATTCACTTCGTGTCACGGCATTAGGAAACCGCAAAAGCTCGTAAATTACAAATTCGGAAGACAATGCGGGTTTCGATCAGGGTGGTTTGAATTCTCGTCGTGTAGTGGATACGGTTCCGGAATAACAATACGTTCTGAAGATTAGGGGCTGCTCCATTTCTTCTCCAATGGTGTTCGGGGTGATTTTTTGCCGCATACATTAAAGCGTGTTTAAAACACACCCAGAAAATTGGTGAAATGGATCGTATAATGGACTTTTCTCAACTCACTGGTAACACATAATTTTCCATGCGTTTGCCTTATCGATCATGTTCCATTCTCGTAATGTCTGAATTCCACAAGTTTTTTTGTCGTTTTTTCAGCTCAAATTGTCTCCAGAAATTTTTCATAATAATTATGCAATTTTTACTAATAAAGAAGTTTCGTTGGTGGTGGTCGTTAATTTATCTGTGAAAAGTTATGTAAAGTTTATGGAAATTTTTTATATATTACGAGTAATTTTATGCCAAAGTAATATTTGCCAAGTATATTTTCCATTTTGAAATGGTTTTGAGTACTTATTTGCCAATTTTCAAATTTTCTGAGAACTATAAGATCTTTTCTTCTATTTATAAATATTCGTTCAACTCCTCGAAAAACTTGATTTTATCTCGCATTGTTTATAATTGTCAGAACGATCATGGTCTACATCTACATTTGTTATTTTTGCACCCCCCCCCCCCCAACAATACTCAGCGATACATTTCACACCATACATAAGTTATTCAATGTATCGTGATTTCGTCGACGTATGAAATTGGGGAAAGTGGGCAAAAACTGGGGTTGGATACCACTTTTTCATATTCAGCGTTGACATTCGATTTGAGTGTATCGATAGGAGGTTTGTCCCCAAGACGTAAAAATCTTATTCGTTCTTGTAAAAATCAAAGAAGTATGAGTTTGCAGATAGTTGGAGGTATAATTTTGCGTACCTTCATTTAGGGTTTTCTAAAATTTTATATTTTTCAATAAAAAAACCAGTCTTATTTTGTTTTGATAAGTAATCTCAGATCAAAATGTAGAATAAACAGACAAAAAAAAATTTGGAAAGAACTGTTGAAGTCAACTGAGAATATCTACAGTGAACTTTTTCGCATCCAATAATTTTCTAATCCTCTTATACAGGATATCACAGGGTAAGTTGAGCAGCCAGAAAACTAAGAATCCTCGCAAAATTCTAAGACGAACGTTCCTTAGCCATTTTTCACAAAACTCAAAAATAAAAAAGTTATCCAAGTTTGAAATTCGACCAATAAACGCGCTCTTGCGAGGAGTGGGGATAAAAACCACGGACCAAACTTCACCCAAATTTTCTTCATATTTTTTTTGAGTTGAAAAGTCCTTTGCCACTTTTCACAAAACTCAAAAGGAAAAAAGATATTCAAGTTTTAAATCTGAGAAATCTGATCGGTCGAAACTTTTTACTCGAATATTTTTTTTTATTTTAAGTTTCTTGAAAAACTGCAAAGGACTTTTCTACTCAGAAAAATATGCAGAAAATTTGGGTGAAGTTTGGTCCGTGGTTTTTATCCCCACTCCTCGTAAGAGCGCGTTTATTGGTTCAAACTTGAATAACTTCTTTATTTTTTAGTTTTGTGAAAAATGGTTAAGGAACTTTCGTCTTAGAATTTTGCAAAGATTCTTAGTTTTCCGGCTGCTCAACTTACCCTGTGACACCCTGTAAAGAATTTGAATACTTACTGTGATTCTAATCCGTTGAACTGTTTGAAATGATTTGTCTTATTCAACTTCTGTATTTTGAAAAATCGAAAATAGAGATTATTAACTTACAGACTTCTGGTGCATAAATTCAGATTATTAAAATGGATTCTAGCACCAAAATACTGTAGATTTCTCGTTTCACAATTAATAACTCAAACAGCTTGTAACGAAGGTGTAAAGTGAGGTAAAAATAAATAGGTCAAAACAGCTGGGAGATGATATCACGAGACGATTCATTACATATAGATATTTTAAGTTTTTCCTGATGAATCTCGTGTAAAGTAAAAATTTTAATTTTGTTAAGTAAAATGAGTACTTCATCACGAGCGAAAAAATGAAAAAAACCTCGTTATGCTCTACATAACTAAAATTACATTCATTTAAACTGACTTTTCTTTTACTTAAAGTACATTATATAATATTTACTAATACACCTACAATATTGCAGTGCCACTTTGCTCGCGCATTTCAAAAAATAAATAACCGATATAACAACAAGAGCAAACAGTATCTGCAGCTTATGATCCCTGAGGGGGCGTCGATGAGAGATTCTCTATCGAAGAGAGAGCCGTAAACCACTACCTTTCTCCATTTTTCCGATATTTGTCAGTATTACTGATAACTGCTCTCAGTGAACCGAACCGTTACTATTTCGAAAAAATAAATGAAGCAGGAATTGATTGTACGATGATAGAATTTTGCAAAGATAAAGAAAATTTCTAAGAAAACTCGACAATATTCAAAAAACTGAAAAGATGTTGGAAAAATAAAATACAAAAAAATTCAATAATACAATAAAACAATGTTTCTTGAAAATGTATCTTATTCATTAATGAATTAGCACTTAAATCTATATGTATTTCACGTATAGTAAATAAGTTTCGTGTTCAAATACACTTCAAGTCAACGACATTGAAAAATCAAGATACTGAAGTTGAAGCTTTGATTGTAATCGAAAATTCATATCAGAAAGAATATTTCACATCTCCGTTTTTTTACAATATAAAACTCTTGTGAGAAAAAATCCAGACAGGGGTCGAAAGTTAAATGAAAAATAGGCCTTCACCCGTTGAATCACGCGAAAATCAAAGCAACTGGCAAAGCAGCGACAGGTGTTATGAATGAGCTTTCAACAGAACTTGGAGTCTAGACCAACCACTAATTAAATTAATTTCGCTTTCCCAGCCCTCATTCTCTATCCTTCAAAGCGACCCCTTTAAAGTCTCACAAGATCCGTCTTTCCGGCATTCTCTTCCAATTTCCTACCGAAAAAAAACTCATTTCATCATGAAATTTCGAAGTTGTTGATTTTTACTGCAACAAAATGGATCAATGGAAAATAAATTTTTTTACAGAAATAAAATATATATGTTATATATATATATATATAACATATAAAATATAAATGTTAATTACTTTTTTTTTCTAGCACAATTGACAAACTTTATTATTTACAATGCATAGGATTATAGTATACATATCGTTATTGGTCTACAATACCTGAATTTTTCGTAAAGTTTTTTTTTACATTTTCTCTAATTCAAGAAATAAAAACTAGCAAATTTTGATAATGCTTGAAAAAAAAAAAGATACAATAATATGTTAGATGAAGGAGCATTACATTCTCAAGTGCTGAATCAAGAAAGTTAATTTGTTTGATGATAATTTTCCAAAGACAGTTAGAGCTAAATTAACAGAATTTCGAAATTTCTTTCCATTAAAACAGATAAATAACTGTATCGTGAACCTGACAATTTTTTAACAACGACTTTCGAAAAATCAGTACAGAATATTCATTTCCCCATAAGTCACAAGGAAATTATTAGAATATTCTACTGTTTTTCCGATAGTTTTCCGCACAATGATCGTCGGAAATTCTCGTTTCAATTTCTAAACACTTCACTTGAAGCTCTTACTCGCAATTTGCTGAGAAAGTTATTCCACGTCCTGCGGTTTTGTGGGATACTCTCCACAGACGAACGTGCTGATTTAGTGTCAAAGCGAATCTACCACTTTCTTGAAGTTTGACAAAGTTTCTCGCAGACTCAAATCTTTCAAAATCTATAGTCTATTCCTCGAAATATTATTTTTTTGGACTGTTTATTCTGTGAATTTCAATTTGTCGCAGCTGAAAGACTTGGAAAATATTCCAACATCAATTTCATCTTCAGTAACTAAAAAAAATCCATTTTAATTTCATATGAAGAAGCTGTTTTTCATGTAAATTTTTTTCAAGGTCGGGCAATTTCGAATCATTATACGTAGAACAAAAACCACGACTACAAATCATTGAAATTTCTAATGCATTTTTAACTTAACGTACGTGTTTTTCCGGCTGTATAAAAATGAACTCAATAAAACGTTACATAAGTTATACTTATGAGCCCTTGAAGAAAAACGCGGAAACCGCCCACGTAACTTTATTGCATAATGGAATTATAGACCCTATTTCCTCAGCTTTTCTCAACGAAAAAATTAATTCTGAGAAGCGTGGTTCAGTAAACGTGGAATTTGTAAAAGTGCGCGAGAAGTAATCTCGGTCGATTAAATGATACTGCAGAAGGTGGCTCATATTCTTATGATCGGGGCAAAAGCTCGGGGGCAATTGAGCCGAAGCGATCCTCCCAAGCCACAAAAGCCGAGAAGACGCGCACGCCGAGTTGATCGAATTACGATGTCGACGGTATTGCCAGATCAGTAGCGTTAATAGTAATTTTTACAGCTATTCCAATAAAATACCTGAGTAATCTTATTTGAACATGTTATCGGAAATCTCACGTGAATATATCTATGTTTTAACAAGTTTTTTCTCTATAGTACACAATCTTCTGTCAAAGTATTACGTGAATGATTGTTGTGAAATTACAGGAAAAGAAAACTGTAGCAACCAATAATTAAGTAAAATATAGACCAATCAAGTTTATGAAAATATTTTCTAAATGTGCATCTATAACAATAAAGATTCGATCGGCATTGTCAAAAATATGTGACCGTCGTATTTAACAATTTTGTTGGTCTTTATTTCATTAAATCCTTGGTTGCTGGTTCTCTAAAATTTCCCGATTTATCAATTTCCGGGAATTTAAAAAAACTTCAGAACCAAATTAAAAATTTTCCCTAGACTAAATTTGTCAGAATTCTTTGAAAATTGTATGAATTTCTGCTGGTTCTAGCCGCGGAAACTAAGAAAACGCGCTCGCGGAGTAGATCGAATTACGATGTCGATTCGCGCAACGCCCTCGATGCTTTCCATAAGAATGGGTCGCCATTATCCCCCGTAGATTCAAGTCCGGAGATATGCCCCCCGTCCTCGAAAATGGCCGGGCTACGAGCTAAGGGGCTGGTGACAGATGCTCTGTATGCAAATTCCCCGAGTTCCCGTGGAAACCCCATAAAATCTCCCTCCTCCGCTCCCTGGAAAAGACGCGTGATAAAGACTTGCCCGCGAATCTTCTCCTCCTCGATTTCCAGACTTCCTTCTGTTACCCATTCGAACCCCCCACGAAACGTATATTCCCGCGGCCAACTTATTCTGTTTCCGGCTCTTCAACCTTTCTCCGGCCTGTTCGAATGTAAGGGTTATAAATGTAAGTGTAGACGAACAAAAAAACGATTCAATATAAGTGTACACTGCTATGAGTTTAAGACTTTCATTTCAGCAATTTTGAAAAAATTGCTTTTTTACAACCGTTTTGACATTGCTTAAGGGGGGAGACCTACCTAAACGACTGAAATCGTGTCTCAAACTTTGCGCGTGGATTGCGGGAAAACCATAAGTGGTAAAAATTCCAAATTTGGCACAAATGAACTTTATTCAATATACTACAATGTGATGTATGTCATTTTGCAAAAATATTAAAATATGCAAAAAATATCCAAGCCTTCAAAGTCTCACCTGCAGTGGACAACGGTGAGACAAGTAGAGAAGTAACAGCTTGACCGATTTTCATAAATTTTTTTTTATATTGAACCTACAACAACGCTCCATAAACTGACATTCCCCGATTTTGCAAAAAAGAATTTGTTTAAACAATTTTTTGCAAAAAACAACACAAGGAAATTAAGTTTTTCTACTTTTTTTGCTATAATTTGATTCATAGTTTTTTTTTTAAACCAAGAATGTCAAGTTATAGTAGAGTTAAATATCTAACAAATTTGTATGAACATTTTTTTTGTATACTAAGTTCCAGAAACTGTAGAAGTCCTACCGTTTGCCTCTGCAGAATGTGAAGGTGGTACTTTGAAGGCTTGGATTAGCGAACGAGGCAATATTTTTGCAAAACGACATATGTCATCTTTCAGTATATTGAATAAACTTCGTTTGTGCCAAATTTGGGGTTCATATCATTAATAATTTTTCCGCAATCCACGCGCAAAGTTTGAGACCGATTTCAGCCGTTTAGGTAGGTCTCCCCCCTTAAACTCCAACTTACAGCTTTAAATGTTTTTCAATAACTTCACTATTTTCAACTGATAAATTTTTCTTGCACAATGGCTTTTTGAACATCTTGACATATTCCACAAAAAAAAGAGGAAAGTAACTTTTCAAACTTCAAACTTCTTTGTCTTACGACAACCTTTGCACCTTTGTCAACAGCTCGAGCACGAGTTAAGCATTATTCTTGGCGGCGTGGAATTTTCGATTTTCCGAGTAACTCGTTGCGAGAAAATACTGTTGGAAAAAAATCGAAGACAATAAACATGCTAGGCTATAAAACAAAGGGGCCCGCAGTTTTCAAAGTATGAGGGCATTGAAATTCACCGAGAGTTCCGCTTTCTACCTCTATCTCGCGGTCCAACTGTCACCCTCGCGCATTTTTCTTCCCTGTAGTCGCGAGTCAATTCTTAGGCATCAAGACACTCCACTTGCTTTGAATCCCATCGAGACCATAAACTCAAAAATTTCGATATTTCATACCTTTCCTACCCCTCGCGATAAATAATTTTACACTTGAAAATCTGGAATGTCAGATAAAAAATATTCCGTAACGTAAATCTTGCAACTAAGTTTTTACGACAATTTGTGACAGTTAGTTTATTTTACTTAAAGAACAATATCTCACAAACATCTTTGTAAATAATGAAGAAAACAATCAAGGCTTTTGATATCTTTTCAGTGCAATTAAAACTCACAATTAACGAGATTATCTTTGGATAACTTTCTGACAATCACAAAATCACGAAAAATTCTAATAATAGAAAATATTTGTTTCTTATTAATTTTACCGTGAACAAAAAATCGAAAACCTCATTACAGACTGACGTTTCCAGTATAAAAATACAGCTTTGAACTGCCCCCCTGGAAAACTTCGAGGTCTTCGACTAGTTGGAGCTCAGGCTGGTAGAGGTGGTGGGGTGGGGGGAAAGTGGCACAATGAAAAATAGCAGTGACTTATTAAACGAAAAACTCGGAAACCCGCCACTTTGACGCATTGCCTTTAATATTATCGTCAAATTACTTGACATTTTTCACCCTGAATAATCAGAAGAACTTTAATGTCTTCGTACACTTCAGGCTACGTCGTTTTTCACTCGTTTTCTTCCCCTTCCAAAGCAACGTTGCAATGTTTTATATATTGCACCCGCGAGGTGATTGCGTCCAACTAATAAACACCCACAAAGAAGAAAAAGTTGATTTGATATCAAACTGAATTTTGATGATGATAGTATCTTGGAGATTCAAGGATTTTTAGAATAAAATTTAGAATAAAATTGCTGAAAATGTTTTCACTGAGTAAACGAAAACAGCTCAACTTTTTTAAGAAAGTGTGCTATACGCGAATCACCAAAATGCTAAAACCTCGAAATAATTCACCATCGCAGGAAAATAAAACTCTCGAGAAACATGGCTTGATTTACTTCCGTTGCAAATTGATCCGCTTTTCATGCTGAAATATTTTCCCGTCATCGTTAACATCGCCACGATTTATTATGTTACAACCATCTTTTTTTGCAAATCGTGCGTACACAAATATGAAACTTATTTCCTTAGCGAGATTCATACATGAGAGAAATGTCCACAATTTATATCACAGCTTGATGGCGCTGGTTCATTTGCCGCAAGCCACGCAATTTTATTTGTTTATTATCAAGAATCATGCGTGAATATTTTTTTATATATTTTTTCCAATAAATATAGTTTTTCATTACCCAAAAATTTTTCCGATCACTTGGAGTTAACATAATTGTACCAGTGTTCGTAAGTGTGGCAGAATTTCTGCTACGTAGCAAAATTTCCCTATATGTGGCGGAATGAATTCTGCCACGCTCGGCCCTTATAAACTATACCTATATATATCTCCTTGCCTCTCATTGGCCCAGCCGGACCAATGAAAAAAGAGTAGCATAATTCCCCACCTAAGAACTTACAAACACTGAATAATTATTGTACAAGGAATTTTATTTAACTATTCAAGCAGTTAAGCTTTCGGATTTTTTTTAGTCATCATCAAAAACTATGTTCACATTTAAAAACGGACATTAAACGATTGAATATACAATTTTTATACATTAACGATAAAGAAGCTCTACAAAAAAAGTAATAATAAATTTCAGACCTTCTAAAAAATTTTCATCTCCCAGATCGGATGACGCAACGTTCACTTTAATCACGGCGAATAATGCACTTGGGCCATTCATTTATGCCAGAATAAGAGGGAATCCACGAACGACGTTTTCCCCGATGCGGAAGGCCGCTGTCAATGGGGACAATGATTAAAACTCAATATACTTTTTTTGCCCGCGGGGACGTCGTCGTGAATCCGTCCCGGGCGGACGCGTTTCCTTTTTTCCTCTTTTTATACCTTGGCCCTTGTCTTCCTCGCGAGGTTTGATTTAATAGCCAACGGCCGCGGGAAAATGAGAGCAAATGGAAAAAAGCAAACCTTGGACGTGGGGCCCTCAAAGGGGATAAGGCGAATAGAAGCGCGCCGCGGCTATCTTATTTATCATAAGAGCGAGATAGGGAGACGCCAATGAGAAAAAAGCGAGCGAGACCGAGCGAGAATGTACCAACAGTTATTAACATACTACGACTTGGTGCCCCTCGCCACGTTTAACAAGACTCGTTATGTTCTTTGTACCTGAGTCAGGCGCGTAGCCAGGGGGGTTGTTTCACCTCGCTTTCACCCCTTATGAATGTCTAATTAATTTTTTAATTGTTTCAATGAGGAAAGACAAAACGTCAGTTTATTAGCCTAAAAAATTAACATTTTTTTTTGAGAGGCTGTAAAAATTATGACAAAAAAAAGGGTTGTATGTGATTGTGACACAATTATTAATTTTTATTTATTCACACCCACACCTAACAAGTTTCTCGTTAATTTCAAATCCTTATATAACCTTCATCGGAATAAAATTTACTAGGATCACCGTTGAAAATTATCAGCGATCGCAATTACGCACCGCACGGACCAGATGTAGTTAGTTCCTGTTGAATGAAACTTCTACACTGCGCGCGTTGGCCTTACAACTGTTAGTAAGCCCGTGAAAAAAAGTTGCACGGGCTTATTTATGGGTACCTACGAATGCGAGTGTTTAGGTGTTGCTGCGGTGGTTGTTGATGCTGGGCAGGTTCATCTTTCTAGGAAGACGAGAGACATGGCGCGCGCGTGCAAACAGGAGATTCGCCGATAACGTCGTGCTGGGAAGTGCGCGGCTTTAGCCAAACTTCACCTCCGTCATATTCGCGCCAACGCAAAGCTTCAAGTTTCGTTAATGCTTTTCCGTTGGCCACTCGCAATCCACTGATTGGATGAGATTTTAACGTGATAAGACATGTCGATAAATAACGAGGATTGTTGCTCATAAGAGCGTAACTTAAGCGAAAAAGGGAGTATATTTTTGTATTTTAATCTCCTGATTTAGCGATAGAGAAACTTTTTTTTTTCATGTAATATTGTCTGTACACGTCAAACTTATTTACACACATTTATTTGTGAGATGCAATTAAACCTTTTTCAAGGAGAGTTATTTGATGTTTTCGTACAGTCTAGATCTCGCAGATTCTCAAGAACTAATGTGTTTCTTCGTCCTACCACAATTCATTAGGACCGCGAGATGAAATTCCGCTGATGCATTTTTCGTGACGGTGGGACCGAAACGAACAAGCGAAAATAACAAAAAATATATAATTTTCGCTCCGGCGACTCCGGCAGGGCACCCTCTTTTTTGGCAGCCGAGAGCGCGCTGGAACGAAACGAAGAAAACGAAAGATGCGACTGAAAAAGGGACTATCTGCTGGGAAGTGAAAGGACCTGCGTCCTCCGGGATTCCCTCCCGAGGCACTAACGAACTTATCCGGTCTGGCTCTTTGCGGCAACTCGCTTTCCACCAAAGTCACGTTTTTCGTACTCGAGAAATTTCGAGCCCGGAGGAGAGAAATTCGAGTCTGTCGATCGATGATAACAGTTTTTTAGCTGTATTAAGGTCAGTGTATAAAACACTGACGGTAAAAATAAATAGCTCGAAGACAAATAGACATCGAATCCATATTTTTTCCATCCCACGGAGTGGAAAGGAACTTTCATTTTCCGCCATTTTTTTGTTAATAAATGTTACTCAAAGATATTCTCACATTCTTTTACCATGTTTCAGATGTTTTGAAATTTCTGTACAAATTAATACATACGATCTTTTTTTACTTCACAATAGGAGATGGGATTGAAGTTACGAAATCGAAATATTTCCAATTTGGACCTCATCTCTGTAGAAAAAAAAGTCGTGCGATTGAGTTCAAATGGCTCTCAAGACCGCAAATCGAGGCAACCGTAACATTCGATGTGGAGGTAAAAAAGTCAGTTCTCCGGCTTGGTAACCAATCCGAAGAACGCACGTGCAAAAGACAAGTTTGTCAAAGAGACGAATATTCCTCAGTTTTCAGGCTGTCTATAGAAGACTTCCGCAGAATTGTAGGGATTCATATTTCATTCCATTCGTCTCTTCCCTTCCATGAAAGTTAAATTTTCTTAGAAATCTAACTTTTATTCCTACCCTTTCATATCTCCAAGGCCTTTCGTAGAAGTTTAAACGAATATGACAAAAAAACCCGTGTTTAATTTGTGTTCTTTTCCGAGGTCATATTGTTACCTGATTAAGGAATGACTTCTCTAATGCAAAAACAGGATTGCCGATCGCAGAATATTCAAAGAGCTTGAACGGAGAACCGCTGCCAACATATCAAGCATAGCTACGGGCTACGTGCTCGGCCCTTCTTCCCAACTCTTCCTTCGCTTCTTCCACTTCTTGCCAGCTTCTTTCTCCTCGACTTTTATCACCTTTTTCGTTTTGCCCCTCTTCCAGTGCACTCGAACAAACAGCCCGTTGCACATGCGTTATGCCAGCTATGCACCGATTTTTAATTAATCACATGAAGTGTCATTAACATGCGGATCACTTCGAATCCGTGTTCTCTGGAAAACGCTTCGGTATTTGCAATTATAATGATGCTGCGTTATCTACTATTGATTCGGGTTGACTTCTTTGAAGTTGATTCGTTGCATCAGCAGAGATGGATTTGCAAGAAATATTTAGTAGATGGAAGGGATTCTCGTTGTATTCAAGAGGATTACTTGTGTAGGTGTACCTGTCTGCCGCGCAGATTTTTTAAAAGTTGATTAATAGAGTTTATTGCGTATGTGAATGAAAAAAAGTATGTTTTTTGTATTTTGTCGGAAAATTCACCTTTCCAGGTAATGTAGCTTGAATATTTTTTTTGTTTTTTAATTTCAAGGTCTTACTTGGTTCTCGTATTAATAAGTTCATGAAGTTTCATATTTGTTGTACTTCAGATTTTTCAAACTTGAACTTCAATTTATTCCCTTAATAATTTTAGTAATGACGAAAGTAGTAAAGAAAGAAAATCCAAAAGTAATGAACATGTTTTTAGTTTTCAGCTATTTATGATTTGATTTCTTGGTCTATTCTGAAATCTACGAAATAGAAAACAAAAGATTTCTGAATAAATAAAAAATTCACGAAGATTTTGATCAATAACAGAAAAATATAAATTTTATGCGAAGAAATTTGTTTATGATAAATTTATGAATCAATAAAACACATTATTAAAAAAATTTAAGTATAGCGAACGAAACAAATAACTGACAAAAACGTTTGTATTTTTGAAACTAAAGATTTTTATGTCATTTCACAGAAAAAAAATGTAAGGACATGTATGTTTTGAAAATACATTAAAATCAAATATAAAATCGAGAAACTGTAACTGCACGAGTGCGAAACCTGTGTCTAAAAAAAGATATATGAACTGGGCGTCATCCGAGTCATTTTTCACGGCCGAGATTTAAATTCCGATCAGCAAAGGACCCTCCAGGTTTTCCTTCCCTCCCCGAAGGAACGACAGGGAAAGCTACTCGATTCCAACTTTTTTAAAAGCACTTTATATCCCTTTCCCCCCATTTTCCCTCCAACATCCACAGGGTCCACGAGGACCTATCAGCTACCACTTTTTTGCCCTTTTCCTTTTCGCGCATCGATGAAAACGTCAGTAACGCTACGTACGTAACTCGCCTGCAGGAACTCGCGAAACGTAATAAGAATACGAATGAAAATCGAATGTATTAGGGAAAAGTCATATTTTCGTCGATGAAATATGTATACAGGCGAAAAATGCAAGAGTTAGTAAAGGTCAACGTTATGCAGTTTACCCAGTACACGTTGTATTATCAGTGTTATAGAATCCGCAAATGCATGATATGCTCATAACTACATAGATATTTTCCTGATAAGATGTTTTTTTACTTTTTTTTTTAGTCTCAGCTATAAAAAAAACAAACAAACAGATAAAAATCGAGGAGAAAAATACGAGTAAATGAAGAAAATCAAACATCAGCGAATTTGAAAAATCTATAATTGAAATTCAAAATTCGAAATTCAAAATTTGGAATTAAATTTGAGTTTCACTTCTCTTGCACAGTTTGAAGTTCAAGCACACTATTCGAGGTTTGATGCAAGAGAAGTGAAACTCA
>JAPYZL010193260.1:7494-27175 GCA_030522825.1 Platygaster orseoliae | reverse complement strand
ATCCTCTTTTTTGAGTACTTGGAAATCAGCGGGAATTATCAGTAAACCCCTAGGGAAATATTCATAAATCCCGGATCACAGGGAAGAAAGTTGCCTGACCCGTGATTAATGAATGTTTCCTAGAGTTTTTGTTGATATTTCCCGCTGATTTCCGAGTACCCCAAAAAGGGGCTTTTGTTCCCGTATTCCATAGAAATAAAGTGGCTTTTTTTACGGATGTATGGGAAAAAAAATTTTTTTCATTATGTAATCATCTAATTTTCATAATTAAAGCGGTTTGAAACTTGGAAAGTAATTAATTCAAAAAGGGTAAATTAAATATGTGATCAAGCAAAAAATAATTGAACTTGAAAATTTTGATGTTGAGTTCGTTTTTTTATGAACTTCTTATTTTAAAGTTAAAAAACGTAACTGTTTAAATATTGTGGTTTATTTTTTAAATTTCTTATTGCAAACTTTATGATACCAATATTCACAAATGAATCATTATTTCTCAGTTAGAATTATAATATTGTAAAAATTTACTGTATAACGTAGATTTTTCATTCAAAGTTCTCAAAATTTGAAAATATAACAACTGGAATTTCGATCTTACAATCGGTGTACTGCAAAACTGTTCGAAACATTGAATTCAATATGTCATTATCATTCATGATAACTCAAGTGATCAAACTTGAGCTATATTGTTCCAATCTGTCAGTTCTCCCAGTGTATAAGCAGTTTTATAAAAATGACATTTTTTTCTAAAGTTGTTATAAAATCAGTTTATTAAAAACAGACTTTTTTCATAAAGATTTTTATAAAAATCACAGTTACTAGGGAATTTTTTCTCTCATTTTTGTAACGTTCGAAAATCAAATAATTACTTTACATGAATTAAATAATAATATAGTAATAATTTCTTTTTAATATCACTTGGTTTACTCAATAAATATAAATTAGGAATTTAATTATTTAAATATTGGTATTAATGATATTTCACGATTTTTATAATCATGTATCACAATAAAAAAATTTACTAAAATATTGACTGGGGAAGTCAAACAAAATAAACTGTTACATAATAAAAATATTCATAAATATGTATTTAAATGATGATATTTTGTTTATTGCAAACTTTATGAGTTTGCACGCGGTGATTTTCATCTGGTTAATAAAATTTTACCAGTCACATTGTGAATTGATAGCACTACATAAGGATAGTTACCCTCAAGTTGAGTTCAGTACTTTGAAAAATTTTGAAAATTCTTGTTTATCCATTAAAGTATTAAATTTATTTACAAATTTTTAAGTTACTTTCCAAAATTCATGACTTAGGCATGTAAATTTCAAAATCTATAAAATACGAATTTCAAATACTTTGAATACAAATCGGAAAAACATGAAAATTTTCCTTGGCTTTAAGTTTCTTTAAATTAATTTATAAAACTGAATTTACCTTTAGGTCTTTTAAATGTAATTTATAAAACTGAATTTTTTTACTTTGATTTGTGCATTTATCTATTATTATCATTAAATATTGAATACCTGATTTGTATTGACTAGTAATGACTGTATTCAGCAGGTGTTGGGCTGAAGATGAAGAAACGGGGTCAGAAAAGGAAACTGTCTCTGGATGAAAAATTTGATGAATATCTTGATAAAACAAATTATGTTTTCAATGATTATATTAAAACAATAAAAAGGGATAGAACTAACAAAAGAGAAAAGCAACAAGCTTGGAATAAATATGGATACCAAGGGATGTCCAAGTGTCCTTATAAGGATCCCTTTCTTGGCGCAGAAGATAAATTTTTGGGTTTCCATAGTATAATGAAACTATTATTATTTTTTTTTTATTACAATCAACGTTTCTTGTTGAATAAGTCTGTCATAAATTTTAGTTAAGTTATTTTACAGTTTTTTTTTTTAATTTTGAGTTATTTGGAAACCAATGTCTTGTAGAATGAATATTATTTGAATAATATTATGCTAATCATTGAATTATATTCAAGTTATTGAAATACAGTAGAAACTCATATATTAGGAGACTTCTCTATCGAGATAAGAACCTGTTTCTTTTAGTATTAAACATATGATAACTATTATTTAAACGAGTATTTTAATGATTGTTCAATTATATGATGTACATTTTTTGATTTCTAGAATTTTGCTATACCCAAAAATTAAGGAAATAATATTTTCATTTCGGAATTATCTAAATTTGAAAGTTAAAGCTTTTTGAAACTCCAAAAGTAACCAATTCAATAAATATGTGATCGAGGGAAAAATGATTGAACTTAAAAATTTTGTTGTTAAGTTTATTTTTTCATGTACTTCTTATTTCAAAGCGAAAAACCTAACTGTTTCAGCCTTGTGGTTTATTTTTTAAATTTCTTATTGCAAACTTTATAATACCATTATTCACAAATGAATAGTTGTTTTTCAGTTTTGCTATAAAAATTTTCCTTCGTGTAATATAGATTTTACAATCAAAGTTCTCAAAATTTGAAAATGTGATATCTGGAATTTCGATCTTAATGCACTGTAAAACTCCAAACTCATCAAATTGTTACATTCTTACAAGCTCCCATATCGATAAAATTTTATCTCATAAGTTCTGTCTAAAATTTGTTCGAAACATAGTATCTATTGTAATGTGATCATTTATGATAACTCAAGTGATGAATTTTTTTAACAGCAAAACCCTCAGCCACTGTGAAATTTGTAATGACCAGTTCAGAGGCGTCGGCTTCTGTTGCCCAAAAAGACAAACACAATCCCTTGAGCAAAAAAAACAGGCAACAAGCATCAACCTACGCTATCAGAATTTCCAATTTGCCGAATGAAACGACTGACGAAGATATGAAAGACTTGTGCAAGCCTTTCGGAGCAGTTCACAAGTTGTTCTTAGCGAAGAAAAAGAAGCCCTCGAATGTTTGCAAAGGTTTCGCTTACGTGCACTTCAGATTCAGAGACGATGCTGCAAAAGCCATCGCGCGTCTCAATGGCTACGGTTACGATCATTTAATTTTGAACGCCGATTGGTACAATCCTGCTCCAACTTCTTATAACGAACAAGGTTTTTATCAAAGTTTCAGTTGTAAGGGCAAATTTTCCAGATGACGATCATCTATTGATTTTTAGGGCAGAATATTTTGAACCAGCTAGAACTTTCTATCAGTAAAAGTACCTTTTTTTTATTGAAAGTGAATTATTTTTTGTAATAAATATTTAGAAATTTACAGATTGAAATAGTTTTTTTTATGCATGGAATATGAGGGTTTATTTTTTCAGAAAAACATGATTTTATAAGTGTATGTAATAATGACGCCACTTTTTTTCGATACAATTTTTTTCGTCAAAATTTTCCAATTGGAATAGTAGAGCTAGTGAATCGTTAAGTTAATTTTTTTATGTACTTCTTATTTCAAAGTTTAATAACGTCACTGTTTCGGCCTTGTGGTATTTTTTTTTAATTCTTTATTGCAAACTTTATAATGCTGTAAAAATTATCGTTTGTATAATGTATATTTTACAACTAAAGTTCTCATAGTTTGAAAATGTAACATATAGAATTTTCATTTTAATGCACTGTAAAACTCCAAACTTATCAAATTATGCTATTCTTACTTGTTCCATATCGATTTAATTTTAATTCATAAGTTCTATCCAAAATTTGCTTGAAACATTGGATCCATTGTAATGTGATTGTTCATGATAAATCAAGTTATCAATTTTTTTAACAGCAAAACCCGCAAACACTAGGAAATCCTTAGCTGCCAGTTCAAAGGCGTCAGGTTCTGCTGCCAAAAAAGGCAAACAGAAGCCATTGCACAAAAAAGACGGAAAACAAAAAGAACAGAAGGAAACCTACTCTAGTATAACTGCCAATTTGCCAAAAAAAACGTCTGACGGCGATGTGAGAGACCTGTGCAAACCTTTCGGAGCGGTTGACAATGTCTTCCTGCCGAACGAAAAGAGCACTAATATCTGCAAAGGCTTTGCTAACGTGGACTGTCCTAGTAGTTAGTATGCTACCACTTTCCATAAGTAAAAGTACCTTTTTTTTATTGAAAGTGAAGTATTTTTTGTAAGAAATATTTAGAAATTTACAGATTGAAATAGTTGTTTTTTTATGCATGGAATATGAAGGTCATTTTTTTAGAAAAACATCATATATTAATTGCATGTAATAATGACGCCACTTTTTTTTGATACAATTTTTCTCGTGAAAATTTTGCAGTTTGAATAGTGGAGGTAACATACAAATTAATTTTTTAAATTTTTGCTGCTGGAGTACTTTTTTGTGCTGAATTAATTCATTCCATTTATCTATTTTATTGAAAGATAGTGATATAAATATGAATATAAATTAACCAACTTCTAATTATTTATAGTAACTACTTCTTAACTTTAGTACTTTGAAAAATTTCGAAAATTTCGTTTATCTATTTGTGTATCGAATTTCTCTATAACTTTTTTAATTACTTTCCCAACTTTCTGACGTAAATTTCAAAATCTATAAAATGCGAATTTCAAATACTTTGAATTAAAATCATAAAAACGTGAACATGCGCCTCGTTTAAAATACTGATTTCATAATCAGAGAAAAAAATATTTTTGAATTTTCCTCAGAATTCATTCCTTTAATCTAAATAATTTATGAACATGAATTCACCTTTAAGTCTTTTTAACGTGATTTATCAAATTGAATTAGATTAGATTTATTTATTGTTTTCTTTAAAAATTACATCTACTTTATATTGTTTAGCAATGGCTGAATTCAACGGGGATTGGGCCAATGATATTTTTTCATTGTCCGAAAAGAAGACTCTCCCTTCTCTGGAAGAAAAATTTGAGAAAGATCTTATTCTTAGAACAAGTCCTGATTTAAATAAAGAGAATAAAATGGTCGAAACGGTTGGAACTTGTAAAACAGAAGAGCACTGTATGTCTCAAGATATTGCTATACAAAGACCTTGGAAAAAATTTGGAGACGCCGCTAACAATCCACCGGGTCTTAGTGCGGCCACAACGTTTGATTCTGAGGAAATTTATCTTGATTATAACTGGAAGAAAAATGAATCGATGATCAATGAAGGTCCCAGCGTCTTGGAGATTATATCCAGTAATGTGGTGAAATGTCGTCGGTGTGATGGCAACCATTGGACGTGCAAGTGTCCTATCAAGCTCACTGTTCTTGAATCAGAAGGTAAATTTTTTGGGGTTCCGTAATATTGTAGAGCGATTATTATTACTTTTTTTTACTGTCAAGTTTTCTTGTTGTATATGTTAGTCTTAACGTTTACTTAGTTATTTTACTGTTTATAAATTTAATGAATTATTTGTTCAATATATTGTTCTATTCTCACTATTTCCCATATCAATCAAATTTTATCCCATAAATTCTGTCTAAAATTTGCTCGAAATATTACATCCATTGTAATGAGATTATTCATGATAAATCAAGTGATCAATTTTTTAACAGCAAAACCCTCAGACACTGCGAAATCTGTAGCTACCAGTTCAGAAGCGTCAGGTTCTGCTGCCAACAAAGGCGAACACAAGCCCTTGAGCACGAAAGACGGAAAACGAAAAAAAAAGAAGGAAAAAGAAGAAGCCTTCTCTATTAGAAATACCAATTTGCCGAATGAAACGTCTGATGATGACGTGAGAGACCTGTGCAAACCTTACGGAACGGTTCACTATGACTTCCTGCCGAAGGAAGAGAGTACTAATATCTGCAAAGGCTTTGCTAATGTGGACTATCCTTGTAGTTAGTATGCTACAACTTTCAATCAGTAAAAGTACCTTTTTTTTATTGAAAGTGAAGTACTTTTTGGAGTAAATTTTTATTAACTTATAGATTGAAATAGTTGTTTTTTTTATGCATAGAATATGAGGGTTTATGTTTTTAGAAAAACATCATTTATTAATTGCATGTACTAATGCCGCCATTTTTTTTTTCGTGAAAATTTTGCAATTTGAATAGTAGATGTAATACCTAAATGAATTTTTTTAATTTTGGCTGTAGGAATACTTTTTTTTACTGAATTGGTTTATCCCATTTATTTATTTCAATTAAAGATACGACGCTTTTGTCAGAAGTTTAATTATGAATAAATAAGACATAAAAATATATAAATATTCAAATGAATGTACAGATTCCTTTCTAATGTATTATACACATTATGTAAAAGGCATATAATATATATGAATGAAAAATATTATTCGGCAACTTTTTCATAAGTTTCTCACAAATTTTGTAATTTGAATAATTGAAAAACAATCGGAACTCTACAATAGCTAATTTTTGAGGCCGGTGAAAAGCTACTCTCACTTTATATCTAAAATTTTTCTTTGTATAACCGGTATAACGTAGATTTTTCAATAAAACTACTCAAAATTTGAAAATGTAATATCTGGAATTTCGTTTTTCATGCACTGTAAAACTTTAAACTTATAAAATTGTACCATTTTTACTAGCTCCATATCGATTAAATTTTATCTGATAAGTTCTGTCTACAATTTGCTTGAAACATTACATCCATTGTAATGTAATTATTCATGATAACTCAAGTGATCAAATTTTTTAACAGCAAAGCCCTCAGACACTGCAAAATTCTTTGCTACCAGTAAAAAGGCGTCAGGTTCTGCTGCCCAAAAAGGCAAGCCCTTGAGCACGAAAGACGGAAAACGAAAAGAGCAGAAGGAAACTCGCTGTATTAGAATTGAAAATTTGCCGAATAAAACGACTAATGACGATGTGAGAAGCTTGTGCCTACCCTTTGGTATCATTACAAGGGTCTTCCTGCCGTGGGAAAAGAGCACTAATACCTTCCGGGGTCATGCATACGTGCATTACAGATTCAGAGACGATGCTGCGAAAGCCATTGCGAGTCTCAATGGCTACTGTTACGGTCAATCGATTTTGAACGCCTATTGGTCCAAGTTCGCTCGATTTTCTTATAACGAACAAGGTTTTTATCAAAGTTTCAGTTGTAAGGGCAAATTTTCCAGATGATGATTATCTATTGATTTTCAGGGCAGAATATTTTGAGATGCTATAACTTTCCATCAGTAAAAGTACCTTTTTTTTTAAAGTAAAGTATTTTAAATTGAAATACTTGAATTATATTTAAATATATATATATATAAAATAAATGAATATAAGAGTAGTAAATAAATTAAAATACTTAAATTCAATTTTATCTCATAAGTTCTGTCCAAAATTTGCTCGAAACATTGTATCCATTGTAATGTGATTATTCATGATAAATCAAGTTATAAATTTTTTCAACAGCAAAACCTTCGGACACTGCGAAATCCTTAGCTACCAGTTCAGAGGCGTCAAGTTCTATTAAAATTACCAATTTGCCGAATGAAACGACTAACGACGATGTGAGAAGCTTGTGCCAACCCTTCGGTGTCATTACAAGGGTCTTCCTGCCGAGGGAAAAGAGCACTAATACTTTCCAGGGTCATGCGTTTGTGCATTACAGACTCAGAGACGATGCTGCGAAAGCCATCGCGCGTATCAATGGCTACGGTTACGGTCAATCGATTTTGAACGCCTTTTGGTCCAAGCCAGCTCCAACTTCTCATAATGAACATGGTTTTTATCAAAGTTTCAGTTGTAAGGGCAAATTTTCCACGTGACGATCATCTATTGATTTTTAGGGCAGAATATTTTGAGCCTGCTAGAACTCTCCATTAGTTAAAGTACCTTTTTTTTTTACTGAAAGTGAAATATTTTTTGAAATAGATATTCAGAAGTTCTTCAGATAAAAATATTTGTTCATTTATGCATAGAATATGAGGGTTTATGTTTTTGTAAAAACATGATTTATTAATTGCATGTAATAATGACGACACTTTTTTTTCGTGAAAATTTTTCAATTTGAATTTATTTTTTCATTTACTTCATATTTCAAAGTTAAAAAAACGTAACTGTTTCAGCCTGGTGGTTTTTTATAAATTCCTTTTTGCAAACCTTACAATACCATTATTCCCAAATTAATTACTATTTTTCAGAGTTTCAGTTTTATAATGCTGTAAAAATTTTCGTTTGTATAACGTAGATTTTACAACTAAAGTTTTCAAAATTCGAAACTGTATAATCGGGAATTTAGATCTTAGTACACTACTCATAACTCCAAATTTATTAAATTGCGCCATTCTCACTATTTTTTATATCAATTAATTTTTATCTCGAAAATTCTGTCTAAAATTTGCCCGAAACATTGCGTACCCATTATAATGTATTTGTTTGTGATTACTCAAGTGATCAATTTTTTTAACAGCAAAACCATCGGACACTGCGAAATCTGTTGTGACCAGTTCAGAGGCATCAGGTTCTGCTGCCTCTGAGCACGAAAGATGGAAAACAAATAGAAAAGAAGGAAACCTGCCGGATTGTAATTAACAATTTGCCGAATGAAACGACTAAGGACAATGTGAGAGACTTGTGCCAACCCTTCGGTCTCATAAAACATGTCGGTGTGCCAAAGAAAAAGAGCACTACTGGTAAGAGCCATGCGTTCGTGTATTACAAAGATAAAGTTGATGCGGCCAAGGCCATCGAAAAGCTCGACCACTGTTCTTACTCTAATTTAATTCTGCGTGCCAATTTGTTCTTTCCTCAAGATAAGAAAACTTAGTTATTTTCAATAGTTGTAATCCCTACGTTTTATTTTTCGTAAATAAAAGAATGTAACAATATAAACGATTGGTTTTTATTTAAGGCAGTGAAAAAAGTCCGTTTTTTTTTCATTAATCTTTCAGTTTACTTCACGTGTACACAAAACAGTCGTACACCTATTATATGTACACCCATGTACACCTTACAGAATAAGCACCGAGTAAATACAATTTTCTACGTGTGACTTACACAAATTAATATATTAATTGATATTATGTAATTCATCGATATCTGTTGGGTTAATTTTTTTATACCGAAAATGTATGTCGCTTTTTTTTACTCGAAAAATCCTTTTTTTATTCTTTCATTTTTTAATTATTCAGTAAAAAATTTGAAATTTTTTTTATAATGTAGAAATCGAAATCTCACATCTTTCAGAATTTAAAATATTTCTTTTTATTATTTGAATTTATACTCATAAATAATTTGCATTCGTTTGTATCTTAATTTTTCCGACTCTTTTACTACTGTGCAGTAAATTGTACATAACAAATTTCATCGAGAATAAATGATATACAGTGTGATTCAGAGTCCACGTTACATAGAAAAACTACATGTTCTTTTTTCAATTTCAAGTCGAAAAGTCCTTTACCATTTTTCGAAATTCGCAAAAATGACGGAGTTGATCAAGTTTTTCAAATTTGAACAATAAAAGAGCTCTCACGATGGGTAGGGACAAAAACCAAGTCTCAAAATTTACTTGAATTTTCTTCCTATTTTTTCGAGTCGAAAAGTCGTTTGCCACTTTTCGCAAAACTCAAAATTAAAAAAGATATTTGAGTTAGAAGTTTCAACTAATCATGGATTTCTCAGATTTCAAACTCGAATATCTTTTTTCGTTTTGAGTTTTGCGAAAAGTGGCAAAGGACTTTTCGACTCGGAAAAATATGCAGAAAATTTAGGTATAGTTTGGTCCGTGGTTTTAATCCCCACTTGTCGAAAAAGCGCATTTATGGTTTAAATTTCAAACTTGAATAACTCCGTCATTTTTGCGAATTTTTCTACTACTGCCCAAAAAGGCAAGCCCTTGAGCATGAAAGGCGGAAAACGAAAAAAACATAAGGAAACCTGCTGTATTAAAATTAGCAATTTGCCGGATGAAAATGGCTACAGTTTCGGTCAATCGATTTTGAACGCCCATTGGCCCAAGCTGGCTCCAACTTCTCATAATGAACATGGTCTTTATCAAACTTTGAATTGTAATGGTAAATTTTCCAGATGACGATCATATATTGATTCTCAGGGCAGAATATTTTGAGCCTGCTAGAACTTTCCATTAGTAAAAGTACCTTTTTTTTTATTGACAGTGAATATTTTTTTGGAAAAAATTCTTAGAAATTCACAGATTGAAATAGTCGTTTTTCTGCATGGAGTATGAGGGTTTATGTTTTTAGAAAAACGTGATTCAATAATTGCATATAATAATGACGACAATTTTTTTCCCTGATAATTTTACAGTTTGAATAATGAGGCGCCTTTGCTCTTAAAAAGCGACATTTTTGGGACATGAAAATGTCCCCCAAATGTTCCTCATGAAACTAAATGATTAAAAATAATGTTACAGGCGATTTTACTAACCCTTTGCCCACTGAAATCTCGTAAAATAAATGAAAATGACTCTTGAGGCAGTTTTTCAGGTGATTTGAACCCTTTGAGCTCATTTTGAAACATGTACCAAAACACCCGGATTTGCATTTTTTTCTTATTATAAACAACTGTGAGTGCAAATAACGGTCGAAATCACATTTTTTAATTTTTCAATGATTTTACATAAACTTTTTCCACGTCTCAAACGTCTTTAAAAGTTTTTTTCATGAGGGACATTTGGGGGACATTTTCGATGTCCCTTTTTAAGAGCAAGGGGCGCTTAGTGAATCGTTAAGTTTATTTTTTCATATACTTTTTATATCAAAGTTGAAAAACGTAACTGTTTCAGCCATGTCGTTTTTTTTTAAATTACTTATTGCTAATTTTAAAATACTATTGTTCCCAAATAAATTATTATTTTTCAGAGTTTCAATTGTAATCATGCCATACAAATTTTCCTTTGTATAAAGTAGATTTTACAATCAAAGTTCTCAAAATTTCAAAGTGTAACGTCTGGAATTTTTTTCTTCATGCACTATAAAACTCTAAACTTATAAAATTGTGCCATTCTTATTATATCCTATATCGATTCAATTTTATCTCAAAAGTTCTGTCTAAAATTTGCTCGAAACGTTACATCCATTGTAATGTGTTTATTTATGATAACTCAAGTGATCAATTTTTTTAGCAGCAAAATACTCGGACGCTGTGAAATCCGTAGTGACCAGTTCAGAGGCGTCAGGTTCTACTGCCGAAAAAGGCAAACCCTTGAGCACAAAACACGAAAAACGAAAAGAACAGAAGGAAACCCGCTCTATTAAAATTATCAATTTGCCGAATGAAACGACTAACGACGATGTGAGAGACTTGTGCCAACCATAAGAGGGATCCGTGTGCTGAAGAAAAAGAGCACTAAAGGCAAGAGCCATGCGTTCGTGCATTACGAAGACAAAGTTGATGCGGCCAAGGCTATCGAAAATCTCCACCGCTCTTCTTACTCTAATTCAATTCTGCATGTCCATTGGTTGTGTTAAGATTAGAAAACTTGGTTACTTCTAATAATTGTAATCCTTACGTTTTATTTTTCGTAAATAAAAGACTGTAAGAATTTAAACAATAGATTTTTATTCAAGACAGTGAAAAAAGTCCATTTTTTTTATTAATCATTTAGGTTAGTCCACATGTACACAAAACAGTCGTACACCTATTATATGTACATCGTACAGAACAAGTACCGAGTAAAGACAATTTTCCACGTGTGACTTACACAAATTAATATATTAATTGATATTAATTCATGGATATCCGTTGGGTCTATTTTTTTTTACCGAAAATCTATGTCGCTATTTCTTGAGTCGAAAAATCATTTTTTTATTCTTTTATTTTTTAATTGTTCAGTACAAAAATTTGAAATTTTATCATAATGTAAAATATCGAAATCACAAATATTTCGTTTCATTAGTTAAATTTATAACTCATAAATAATTTGCATTCGTTTATATCTCAATTTTTCCGACTTTACTACTGTGCAATAAGTTGTACATAACAAAATTTATCGAGAATTAATGATATATATATATATATATATGGTCTAAGTCTCAAACATACAATAAATCATGATCATGATATAAAAAATACCGCAGGTATATTCTTCCAGTGGACGAAACAACGAAAATGCGACTTTTTTGCGCCTTCCGGCCTTCCCGAATACCGCCATAACTATGAATTGAATTCAAACTTGATTGGTGCATATTTCTAACATGGCGGCATTTGGGAAGTGTAATATTGGTTCTTCTACTATAGCGTTTTCGATTGATCCCCGTTTTGTTACGGCGTATAACGCCGTAATAACGCGGTTAAAATGGCGGTCGAAAATGAAGCGGCAGATTCAAAAAAACAGCTGTCCGCCAATCGTCCACCCAGTACAAGCAAAGTTGAATTTGCCGCTCGATTTTCGGCCGCCATTTTAACCGCGTTTTTACACGGCGTTATAACTGCGTAACAAAACGGGGATCAATCAAAATCACTACTAATGATGCGCAAGAGATTGTGTATGTGGTTTGATCATGTTGATTGTTGTTGTTGATCATCAGGTTTTTTCTGTTTGTTGTCTACTGCGTAAGAGAAGTGCATTTAATAAAATCGTCGATTCACCGATATTTTGGACGCACCTTAGTGTCACACAGTGTCACATTTTTAGCAAGTAAATGAAAACCACAAATTATGGCAAGTTTATAATAAATCTCGAGTACTGTTTATATTGTTTTGATATTCCTTGAAAAGATGTCCGCGTTTCTCTTTTAAAAAAGCCGAAAAACGAGATAATTTTTATTTTGTTCTTGTCATATTCATACTAGCAAGAATTATAAAAATATGAAATTAAAATTGTCAAATATTAGAAAGAAATATTCTTCGAGTAACGCTTTAAAAATAAAAGACGTTCATACTTAATTCCAACGTCGAATTTGCCAAGGTCATCAAACATTAGAAATTTTATTTAAATAATAATGATTATTCTGTAACAAACAACCCAAGTAACTGATTTTTATAAAAAATTGCCAAATCTTTTTAAAAAACGATTTTATGAAAACTTTATGAAAAAATTTATTTTTATAAAACAAAGTTTATAAAGATATGTACTTTATGAACAATTTAATAATAGTTTTGTGGAAAAAACTTTTTTATAAATAACCTGTTTTTATAAAAATCGATAGTTCTTATAAAATCAGTTTATGAGAAACATACTTTTTTTATAAAGATTTTTATAAAAATCACAGTTACTGTGGAATTTTTCCTCTCGTTTTGTCACGAACAAACATCGTGTAATCAGATTACATGAATTAAATAATAATACAGTATTAATTTATTTTTTATATCACTGGGTATACTTATTATAATTGAGTGAAAATTTTCTTCGTTTTCCAGTAACTTTATTTCATTGTCATTTATAACATATTTCATTGTCAGACAATGAAATAAAGCGACTAGAAAAGTTAAGGAAATTTTCACTCAATTAAATAATAATATAAATTGAGAAATTATTTATTAAAATATTGGTACTAATGATATTTCACGATTTTTATAATCATGTATCACAATACAAAAATTTACTAAAATATTGACTGGGTAAGTTAAAAAAAATTAACTGTCATATTATAGAAATATTCATAAATATGTATTTAAACGCTGAAGTAAATAATGTAATATATTTTGTTTATTGCTATTCATTAGTTTGCACACATTAATTTTCATCTGGTTAATAAAATTTTACTAGTCACATTGTGAATTGATAGCACTCGATAAGGATAGTTACCCTCAAGTTGAGTTTGGTACTTTTAAAAATTTCGAACATTCTTGTTCATCCACTTGTGTATTGGATTTATCTACAAATGTTTAAGTTACTTTCCAAAATTCATGACATAGGCATGTAAATTTCTAAATCTATAAAATGTGAATTTTGAACACTTTGAATATAAATCGGAAAAAATATGAAAATTTTCCTTGCCTTCAAGTTTCTATAAATTAATTTATGAACCTGAATTTACCTTTAGATCTTTTAAATGTAATTTATAAAACATAATTTTTTTACTTTGATTTCTGCACTTATCTAATAGTATCTTTAAATATTGCATACCTATTTTGTATTGACCAGTAATGGCCGTATTCAGCAGGTGGTGAAGAATCGGGGTCAAAAAAGAAAACTGTCTCTGGACGAAAACTTTGATAAATATCGTTATAAAACAAGCTATATTTTCGATGAATAAGTATATTGAAACAATAAGAAGGGATCAAATTAACAAAAGAGAAAAGCAAAAAGATTGGAATGAATATGGCTACCATGGGATGTCCAAGTGTCCTTTTAAGAACCCCTTTTTGGTGCAGAAGGTAAATTTTTGCAGTTCCATAGTATCATGGAGAGATTTTTATTTATTTTTTTTAACTACCAAGTTTTCTTGTTATATAAACTTGTCATAAATTTTACGTAAATTATTTTAAAGTTTGTTTAAAAATTTTGAGTTATTTTGAAAAAAATTTCTATTGGAATGTATAATAATGATAATATTATGAATATTATTTAAATAAATATTATGCCTATCATAGAATTATGTTCAAGTAATTAAAATGTAGTAGAGACTTATTTATCAGGATACTTCTCTATCGAGACAAGAAACTGTTGCTTATATTATTGGAAATATAATAACTATTATTTAAATGAGTATATAAATAATGGTCAAAGTACATGATATATTTTTTTTATTCTTAGTATTTTGCTATACCTAAGAATTGAGAAAATAATTTTTTGATTTAGAAATTATCTAACTTTAAAGTTAAAGCAGTTTGGAGCTTGAAAAGTAATTAATTCAGAAAGGGTAAAATAAATATGTGATCAAGAAGAAAAATATTGAATTTGACAATTTTGTTCTCAAGTTAATATTTTAATTTTTTTATTGAAAACTTTGAAAAATAATGCATTTGTGAATAATGATATTTTAGAGTTTCAATTGTATATTGCTATAAAAATTTTCCTTCGTATAGTGTAGATTTGACATCAAAGTTTTTTAAATTTGGAAATGTAAAATCCGGAATTTGATCTTACAATTAGTGCACTGTAAAACTCCAAACTTGTCAAATTGTGCCATTCTTACTAGCTCCCATTTCGATTAAATTTTATCTGATAAGTTATGTCTAAAGTTTGCTTGAAACATTACATCCATTGTAATGTGATTATTCATAATAACTCAAGTGATAAATTTTTCTAACAGCAAAACCCTCAGCACTGCGAAATTCTTAGTTACCACTACAAAGGCGTCAGGTTCTACTGCCCAATAAGGCAAACACAGGCCCTTGAGCATGAAAGAAGGAAAATGAAAAAGAAGAAGAGGTGGTTTCATTCCACAGTATGAAACCGGTGGCTGTATTAAAATTGCCAATTTGCCGAATGAAACGACAAACGATGATGTGAGAAATTTGGCCCAACCCTTCGGTGTCATCACTAAGGTCATTCTGCCGAGGCAAAAGAACTTGAAACTTTGCCCAGTCTTCGCTTACGTGTACTTCCCAATCAGAGACGATGCTGCGAAAGCCATCAAAGGTCTCAATCGCTCTTGTTATGGTCAATCGATTTTGAAAGCCCATTGGTCAAAGCTGATTCAGCCTTCTCACAATGAACATGGTTTTCATCAAAGTTTCAGTTGTAAGGGAAAATTTTCCACGTGACGATCATCTATTGATTTTCAAGGCAGAATATTTTGAGCCTGCTAAAACTTTCCATCAGTAAAAGTACCTTTTCTTTTTATTGAAAATGAAGTACTTTTCGAAATGTATACTTAGAAGTTTTTCAGATAAAAAATTGTTTTTTTTTTCATGCATGGAATATAAGGGTTTATGTTTTCGGAAAAACATGATTTAATAATTGCATGTAATAATGACGACACATCTTTTCATGAAAATTTTCCAATTTGAATAGTTGAGTTAGTGAATCGTTAAGTTGATTTTTTCATATACTTTTTATTTCAAAGTTAAAAAACGTAACTGTTTTAGCCTTGTGGTTTTTCTTAAATTCCTTTTTGCAAACTTTACAATACCATTATTTCCAAATTAATCATTATTTTTTAGAGTTTCAATTGTACAATGCTCTAAAAATTTTCGTTTGTATAACGTAGATTTTACAACTAAAGTTCTCAAAATTTGAAAATGTAACAACTGGAATTTTTATTTGAATGCACTGTAAAACTCCAAACTTATCAAATTGTGTCATTCTCACTATTTCCTATATCAATTAATTTTTATCTCAAAAGTTCTGTCTAAAATTTGCTCGTAACGTTACATCCATTGTAATGTGTTTATTCATGATAACTTAAGTGATCAATTTTTTTAATAGCAAATCCCTCGGACACTGCAACATCCGTAGCGACTAGTTCAGAGGCGTCAGGTTCTATTGCCCAAAGGATGGACTCCCGCTCTATTAAAATTATCAACTTGCCGAATGAAACGACTGTCGGCGATGTGAGAAACTTGTGCCGACCCTTCGGTCTCACAAGAAGTGTCATTGTGCCGGAGACAAAGAGCCCTACTAGCATGAGCCATGCGTTCGTGCATTTCAAAGACAAAGATGATGCAGCCAAGGCTATTGAAAATCTCCACCGCTCTTCTTACTCTAATTCAATTCTGCATGTCCATTGGTCGTAATAAGATTAGAAAACTAGGTTATTTTCAATAGTTATAATCGCAACGTTTTAGTTTTTGTAAATAAATAGTTTTTATTCAAAACAGTGAAAAAAAAGTCAAAGTTTTTTTTTATTAATCATTCAGTTTACTTCATGTGTACACAAAACAGTCGTACACCTATTATATGTACACCTTACAGAACAAGCACCGTGTAAATACAATTTTCCGCGTGTGACTTACACAAATTAATATATTAATTAAATATATTTACACTTTGACGGCCTCGCTATACTACTTTACAGAAACAATGACTTCAATTGCAAACTTGACGAAAAGTTCAGAATATCTTTGCTGTTGGAATACTTTCTTGTCATGTTGCTTGAGCGTGTGTGTTAGTGCTTTCCCGCTAGCTGAAACCAATTGCATGAAAAAAATAAGCTGTTAGTAATCATGTGACGAAACAGTTTTCCAAAAATTCAACATTCTTGGATAGGACTGGAATTCTCGCGATTTTCTGTTCAAAATAGGATAACAACCTTAACACTTCTGAGGTTTCCCCGGCCCCCGAAATTCCGAATCGATTCCAGGAGTTGGTCCTTCGAATCGGCTTTCGGGGGAGGCGAATTTTTTGGCTTCGCTGCAGCCTTCTTCAAGGTCACTCCCGTGATCGTAGGTGGAATCGGCAGGAGTCCGGTCATCATCGGCGGCGCCCGTGGGATTGTGATCTTGAGACGGTCGGCGAGAACCTCGGTTTTTTTCGGAACCTCAGTCTTCGTCGTTGTCGTCGTTGTTGGTGTTGAGGCCAGAGTTTGTCTTGAATTGCTCTGGTGGGCGCTTTCGACTCTTGGCTCCTCGAGTTCCTGAGGAACTTTTTTCGAAAAAGGAGCCGGGGAACCTATGAATCTTGTCCATGGCACTTGTTCCACTTTTGGAGCGACTTGGTCGTTGTTCGTGACGCCAAGATGGGATTTTGGCCTCTCTGACCAACTGCTCAGGTGCACCGAAGGACTTCTGGTTGTTACCCTGTTGTTCGTCGGCTTTTTGCGCAAAACTACGGGGTCGTCTTTGGGTGTGGCTTCTCGGTGGAACGATCTGGGAATAATTTTAGTTTTTCGTTGGGTTTTTGGGGTATTATTACATGCTTTTAGGGGTTATTTGGATTTGCTCCGTTTTTGAGATCAAGTTGGAGAAGTAGTTTGAAGGTTTTTATTTTTATGAGCATAGTAATGTTTTTAGATTGGTTATTAATTTTTTTTATTAAGTTAACGTTTTTTGCAGAATGGTTACAACATCGATGCATTTTTTTAAAAATATTCAAGCTCTGTACGTGGAATGGTTAGAGAAAGTCTCCCGAGTCATCTTAATATACAATTTTTATAAGTAATTTGAGAAAGAAAATTTGTTTAACTTATGAATTGTGTTTGAAAATTCGACTGAACTTATTGTCTGATTTAATGAGTTTATTTTAACAAATAAATGTTAAGTTTTTCATTTTCTATGGAAACAGATATGTTTTTGCAGTATTTTACGCATTTTTCGTGAAGTGACTGTGTTTTGCAGAAAATTGTTAATGTTAATTGAATGATGAATTGAATAACTTTTTTTTAGAATTAGGTTTTTTACATGCAATGTTTATAAGCGGTTTGAGACAAGAAATTTTATGAATTTAATAGACTTATGGACAGATTCAGAAAATTTTTCTAAATTTCTAAAGAATACACAGGCTTTATTAAGTTACGTTGAAACAGTATTTGACAGTTTATTTTTTCAATGGGAACATGAAAATTTTTAGAAAATTTGCTTGAAAATATTTTTTTAGGAATGCCCAAGCTCTACTAACAATAAGAATTTATTATTAACTTAAAGTATATTAAGGAATATTGTTAATTCATGAGACTATTTTAATACTTCTAAGAGTTTATTATCAATTTTAATTTTTCATAGAAACAATAATCTATTTTTGGAATGTTTCACCAAATTTTCAAGCTGTACAACCTGTATAAATAATTTAATAAATTACATATAATTTTCCAAAAATTCATGGAATTAGCAATAAACCAGTCAGAAAATTCATCAGCGGTAGAAAAACGTTTATTATATTAAATTGCATTCATTTTCGAAGATGTCGAGACATAAATGGCAAAATTTTCAGAAAATATGGTTTTACAGAAACGGACTGATTTTCAAGAAATCGACAAAATTCCGCAAAAACCTTGCAATCATTTTTATACAGTGTCAGTAACTTTCTGTTAAAAATTTACAATTAAAGAAATTCTTTCCTACAATATTTCCAAAGGTTTTAAAGTACATTATTTGAAAATTCTAGTAAAAATTCGTTGAATACATAGTTGAACGATAAAATTAACGTGAACTGTATTTTTACTGGGACGTCCAGTAACAAAGAGTACTTGGCCTTGAAATTCGCGAGGTACGCGAAAGGAATGCAATTATTGGGATAAAATAATTACCGTCTTTCCGCGGTGGTTGAGCCGCTTTTTTCGGTTGCGTCTGCTGGTTGCGCATTCAACTTCGGCAAGATGCTCTTCAGAACCTGTATTACAACAAAGTTCATAAGTATTTACTTATTCCGAACATAAATTTCGTAATTTTACAGTTCGAAATTATTTTTACAGCAATAAAAATAATAAGTTATTATTAATTTTTTAACAGATATTATTTAGTCATTATTTTATTTTAAATAATAAAAAAATATTATTTTTGGATTATCTTGTATTTAAATTTCAAAATCGTAAAATCACGAATTCTTGAAGTTTTAAATATACGTAAAAATTTTTCTTATTAAGATTTGATTTTTGTTCAGAAAAACTCATAAGAAATAAAATAGTTTAAATTGATGAAAATTTGTTTCTTTGGTAAACAAATGATAAGTTAAAGAAATCGAATTATCGCCCACTTCGCAAGTTTTCTTTTAGGAAGATTTAGAAATGATTTTTCATGGAATATTAAATCTTCAGTAATGCAACGGAAGTGTTTCTGAAACATTACATATTCGATTTTGTTGATGACAAAATAATAACATAAGTTAGTATACTTATATTAATAGAAATTTTTTTTTTAAATAAGGCAACCTGAATATTGCAGTTTTCATATACGAAAAAAATACACTGAGAATGTGTATCGTCACATAACGATAATATCGTGCTATGAACGATATTATAAGCTTGTCATGAGAATCCAGCTGGATCGTGTTATCCACAATATTAGATTGCTACTGCCACGATA
>JAPYZL010193254.1:0-10670 GCA_030522825.1 Platygaster orseoliae | reverse complement strand
TTCAATCATAAAATATTGAGCTACCAATAGTATTAATTGAAATTTCATAAAAAAAAAGGGACATCGACCGGGATTGAACCTAGGTTGCCGGGGTGAGAAGTGGACTCTTTACCGTTGATTCACTCAATCACACAAATTATTGTATTTTAAAATCCTACAAGTCCACGGAAATTTTGTTAACAAATTATTAAAAAAATTTTGTAGAAAGTTGAACAGTCACTGAGATTTTGATTTTGGTTTCCTCAGCAAGGAATATTGATTTTTGGAAGAATTGAGTTAAAAATCGAAAAAAAAATTGTATCATCCAGAAAATTAAATTAATCTAAGTCCAGAGTCCAGAACCTGGATCAAAACTGGGGTATTTCTACTTCCGCATGCAAGTGAATATCTGGCCCAAAGTCCTGGGATGAATCTGGACCGTGAATTGGTCCAGCCTGGGACAAGGATTTTGACTGCACTTGGCAGCGCCCTCTCTGGACCAATTTTGGACCACAATTCTGGTATCCAGGAACTGTGGCTGATCTGGTCCCCAGGCTTGGTTTTCTGAAAATTTTTTTGGACTAGAACCCTCACCTCCAAATTTCACGTTAAATTTTTTTTTTTTTTCATAATTCTTTATATGGAAGAAAACGAATAGATTTATTCTACCGTAGTACTCACGGATCCGGTAGCGAATCTCGCCTTTATTTGCGAGACGCGACTTTCGATGAAGCACCCACTGATAGTAATCAGAAGAAGAAATAAACTGCAAAAAGTGCCCGCATTATCTTAATTCCAATGCAAATGGAAAATGTGCTGCCTCAACCTGACTCCTCGTGCTTATGTTTAATCAACGGAGGGTGGGAGCGACATTTGGCGCCTGTTGCACATACAATTATTTATCCGAACACCTTTAGGAATCAGTTACACGCGGTTCCCCGATCGGTTCACTGTCAAGGCAGAACCTAAAATGACTCTCAACAATATCATCATTGTTCTAATCGCTCAAATAATCATCCCCAACAAAGTCTCCTACGCCGTCATCTCGTGAGTGGTCATGATCCTCGACGTCGTGAAATTTCCCCAATTTTCCGGCGACTTTACAAAATTACCTATCACAAAAGAAAATTTCTCAAAAATCATGCTTTTATAGTTCTTAAAAATGTCCGGACCATTTAAATAATGGCTAAAAAAAATTAGAACTTGATCTTTACATACGCTGCAAAAACTAAAGTTTTTACGCTCGCTTTGTTTACGAGGCCCTGAATAGTTACATAGTATTTTTTTTTTTTGCATTTCTTGACATAGAAGGAAAATGACGCAGTTTTTCTATAAAAATTCCTTTAACCTAAAAATGTGTCACAAATTTATTTTTATTTACGCCGATTCAAAAAACTGTTGATTATTAGTAATCACGAGATTTCGTTTTCCATATGTGCACACGTAAGTGACTGATTGAGAGGCTTTGGCTCTTATTTTAACAACTGTTTCAATATCGTTGAGAATGAGAGAAAACGTGATATTTTTCGTCGTCTTTCTTTGGAAAACCATTGACACCATTGTTTCTGGAATACATTTTCAAAGAATTAACAAGATTAAATTGAAACCTCAAAGCGATTCGAGTGGAATAGATTTTTGCCTATTTATTGTGGAAGCACTTTTTTTCGAGTTGGGATAAATCGATCGTAAAATAGATCGCGCTTGAACGGTTCACGCAAGGCCCCGCGGAACTCTAATAAATCGTGCTTCTTTATCTTCACTGTAAATCTGCGGCGAAAAATATGTTCTAAACAAGTCTATTTGAATTGCTTCGCAATTCGTTCTATACAAGTGCTCGAATTTTTCGAAATACGATACAGTTTTTTCAACGTATTATGCAATGTTGACCAATATTTACACACGTTTTATTCTCTTCTTTTTTCATCCAGTAAATTATTATTCGGGCGCTTTTTGTTTGTGCAAGATTTCGCGTGACATTGCGGTATCAGCGAATAGGAGAATTTCTCAAATATTTTGTCAGTTACTCACTCTCTGTTTAATTAGCCAATTGTTATCCTTGGATTTGCACTATTTTCTATGTACTTTTGCAAAGTCGGCACCAATCCAAATTTGTTTATGTCAATGAAAAAAAACATTGTTTGTCACGTCAGAGATTATTGATTATTGAGATTATTTTTGCATTCGAAGTTTTTCACGCTTGGATGAATATTAAGTTATTTTCAGTTTGATTTGAATTAATGACGGAAAAATCAATATCAAAGAGAAATTTCAAGTTCACGTCTCTTATCAAACATTGCTTTTAACATGTGGTTAATTTGCATGAGATCGGCAATTATTTGAAAATTTCGAACACTTCGCGTTCAATGTCATGGCGAATGAAGGCCGGCTATTCTCTAGGAAGAAACGTTTTAAAGTTGTAAGATGACTTTGGGATAAAAGAAAACTACGTTTTTTTGGAGATGAACATTAAAAACAGAATGTAATCCTAATTGTTTAAAAAACGTTGAAAAGAAAAAAAATATAATATGTAATGTAAATTTTTTATTTTGAACATTTTTTTATTATTCACATTCAATATGAAATATTCATTTTTTAATAGCAGAACGCGATTTTGTCTGTGGTAAGAATGGAGACTGAAGCAACGGGAGGGGAGTGGTTAATTTATTATTATATTTATACGAAATATACTTTTTACAAAAATTTGAAAAACTCTTAAAGTATAAATAAGTAATGCAAAATGTTAATGACTTGAACAAATTTTTTAGGCATTTGAAAGATTTTGAATATTTTGTAAATTGATAATTTTTGAAATCTCCAAGATGTTGTTATATTAAAATTATCGATAATTTAAAGGATTGCTGATAAATTCTGCAAAATGCGAGAAATTTGTAAGGATTCGGAAAATGTTCATGAATTTGGTAAATTGTGTTATTTATTTATATTCTTCGAAGTATGAATGTTTTTTTATTTTCTTACACAAATTTTCAAAACTTGCGAGGTATTGAAAAATTGCGAAAATTATTCTTATGAGTTTACCATTTTTTCCTAAAATTAGGCTAGTTTTATACACTTTTGTATTATGTTTGATATTTAAAAAATTTTGAGGAATTTGAAAACGTTTCAGATTTCAAAATTTATCAATAATTTTAAGGAATGCGAAAAAGTTTTAACATTCAAGAAAATGCTATAGAATTTTGTTCATGGATTCTTTATCATATTTTTCCGAAATATTGACAGTAGATTTTTTTATGTTTTTGAATTAAACTAAGAGAACTATTCAAGAGTTTAAAAAAATACGCAAAACCTAAATAAGATCCAACAATTTTTATGAATTCTTGAAACTTTTGAATACTTTGTTTTTTGTTCATAATTCAAAAAATTTCAGGAAATAAAAAACATCGAAAATTATGAAAATTGTCGATAACTCTACAGAATTTAGAAAAATTGTAACATTTCAGGAAATGTTTCTAAATTCATTTGATTGTGTTAAGCAATGAATTTTTTCGAAATATGCGTGACGTTTTTTTGTTTTAATTAATACATGCTGGAAAGTTTTTTAAGTATTACTAAATTTAGCAAAACCTCAATGAGTTGGAAAATTCGTTATAAAATGACCAAAGTTTTTGAACATTCAAGTGAAAATTTTTTTAATTCAAAAAAATTAAAAGAATAACGAAGAAAATTTTGAAATCTCATTAATTCTGAAAAATTTAGAAAATTAGTGAAATTCTAGAGTGTTTGTAACTTCTATAGGTTGTGTTAATTATCATATTTCTTCGAAGTATCCATGATAATTTTTTTTATTTTCCGATAAATATATGAAAAAATAAAAAAGTAAGAAAAATTTCAGAAAATCTTAATAGGTTGTACATACTTTCATGTTATTCAATAATTCAATTTTGAAAAAAAAATATAATGTTTGAATTTTGAAAATTATTAAAAATTAAGAACAATTATAATTTAGGAGGTCGTCAAAAATTCTATAGAATACGAAAAATTCATCTAATTTAAAAAAAAACTTCATACATTAAGTTGATTCTGTTCATTATTAAAATCTTCGATATGAGTTCGTTCATTTTTTCAAATAAATTTGAAAAACACCTAAAATATCAATAAATTACGAAAAATCTTCGAATTCAGACACATATTAATAAAATTTGCATAGTTTTGGAAAGTTTTTTACAATCGTCAATTTGAAAAATTTTATAAAATTCGAAAACACTGAAAATTTCGAGGATAAGCGGAAAATCTCAACATTCGAGAAATTTCTAGAATTTCTGAAAATGCTCCCGAGTTTTGATGTAGATCGTATTCATTATCATAATTCTTCAAACATTTATAGTAGAACTTTTTCATTATTAGATAAAAAAATAAATCCCAAAAATCTGAAAGTATAAAATTAATTGAAAATCTGAATGAATTTTCGACAAATTTTTATGAAATTTAGGAAACTTCCAACAGTTGGAAATTATACTAAGAATTTCGCAACTTTCGAAAAATAAAACAAAAATTGAAATTTATATAGATTGTAAGTATAAGTCCATTAGATTCAAGAAATAATTAGAGTTTTAGGAAAAGTTCATAAATTTTGTAGGTTGTGGCAAATTTTGAAAATCCCGTAAAACTGCAGAAACCATGAAAATTTTTTAACTTTTACAAGATTAGAAAATGTTTTACAGTACTGGTATGGTCGATTATTTCGGGAATTTTATTCAAAATTTGGAATTTTAGAAAATGTCTACAAAAGTCAAAAGATCATATGCAAGTTTCAATGTTTCCATAGGAAAATGGACACAAGTAATACTTGCCCTGAAAAAAATTTTGGGAAAGTAACAACACAAACAGAATTGTTGCAAGAGTTAACGCATGATTGCCGGTATGATAAAATGGCTAGACCGCCAGGAGAACGCAATGGCAGTGAACCGATAGAAATTTGGTCGAGAGCATACATCACCACTATAAAGTCCAATATGGTTAAGACATTGGTGAGATTTATATTTATCAAATATCAATTGTTCAATCAAAAATGAGTCAAGAGTTGTTGCATCGTTTTGTTGAGAAATATTATTTTTTCAACATTCAGCTGGGTATCATTCGAGTAGAAATTTTCCGTAAATAGATGATTTTGAGAATCGTTTTTTGGTGTAGTAGGTTTAAATAAACAAAATTTTGTTTTAATGCAAACATAAAGAACCGTCCTATTCAGAATTAAAAATATAAGTGATCGTTCCATCATCAATGTTACTAGTAATGTTGTTCGGTCACCTATTTTTATAATGGGAATTTGAGAGCAATACATTTTTTTTTTATTTTCTCATTTACATTCATGAAATATTTTCGAAACTTTAAACAAGTATTCGAATTTCTCCGAAACAGAAACTTTTGTAAATTTTGATAAGGCCTAATTATAATTATGCATCTCATTTTTGTACACAGGCACGATCACTTTTACAATGATCAAACGCTTCTCCAAGATAAATTTTACCTACGTTGAATATTCAGACTTTCCTAATTTTCAATTGAAAATTCTGAGTTTCCATATTGTTTATTTTTAAAAATCTATATTATGTTACTATCAGGGGGAGGAAGTTTGTTAAAAACTCTTGACAAAGTGATAGGAAGCGAGGTGGAATTTCTCAAATTTCTCAGATATTATAGTCATTTATTTCGTTGTAGCAATTTGATGTTCACATGATGCTGCAATTCCGGTACTTAGATAAGCGCTTAAGGTTCGACACTATTGCACCTCAGTATAAGCAAATTATTGGCAGTCAAGCAGCATACGATTTGATTTGGGTACCGATGGTTTACATTTCAAACGAGAGAAATGCTGTTGTTAAAGGAAAAGCTGTGAAGGATTTACTAATCTCCATTGATCCGTCGGGAATGGTCTTATTCAATACCAGGTTGCGAAGTAATAAGTAACGTTATATAAATCTATACAAGTTGAAATTAAAAGAAAAAATTTTCTACTTAAAAAATTATGAATCGTAATGATAGCTCGCATGAATTTTGTATATTCGAAAAGAACTCAGTGAACCTGTGAGCTCAAAAAAAGGAACGATTTCGAGTTCACGATGACTTCACAAGTGAGCTCACAGATTCACTGGGAAGAGGAAATCGAATTTTATGTTGATTGAATATTTTCTAAGTGTTTTGTGAACCTGGAGAACTTAAAAAATGACGATTAAAAATAAAAAAAATCATTATAAACAAATAAATTTCGTTAAGAATTCGGTTTTAAGGTTAATAAGTAGGAACTTTTAGAACCAGCTTTATTGAAAATCTGAAAACTTAATGAATGTTTTAATAAACTTCGTATATCAATCATTATTATTGAATATTTTTTCAAAGATTTGCATCTTTAGAAAAACTGACGGATTTGGTGGTTGAAGTTTGGACCGTATTTTGATGGTTATTTTTGAATATTCAACCTCATAATATTGTACTTGTTAAAAACTTTATTGGAAAACTTCGTATAGTTATGGAAATAAACGATGGGAATTCTTACAATGTTTTCGTTTTTCTTATATGTGTTATATTGTTTCTCGTTATGAAAAACTTCTCAGGAATTTACATTGAAACTTAAAATTTCAATTAAATTGAAACTGTAGTAACTTTAAACAATCAACGCTTAAAAACATGACCAGACATCACAAGAAAATACTTTAAGAAAATTTGTTTAAAGCTCCTTTAAACTTTTCGGTACATTATAAAAGATGAACAGCCATTTACTATAACACAGCCACGTACTAGCAAAGGTTTTGTATCAGATCTTAACCCGTTTCTGACCCGAATGTGACCCGATCCTGACCAAAATCATTTTCATCATCCAGAGACCTCTTATAAAATGATTGCACATTTAATATGTATTTTTTATTGATATCAATGTCATTTCACATATTAACTTGTGGAATCACATGTTTTTTCTTTTTTTTTTTTTGTAATTGATAATTTTTTCAAATAACCTGAACTTATCGACTGTCACTTTTCCTGGATTCATGCATTACCACTCACGTTCATAATTGTAAATAATAAGTGATTTTAGAGTAATGGGAATTTTTTTTTGGCTACATGCGTATTTGATTATGGAATAAAAATGCTTGCAGAGATTCTTAATGCGATGAAATCTTTTCTAAGGCAAGATTTTTGTACAGACACAAAATCGGGTCACAGTCAGGTCAGAATCGGGTCAAATCTTGACCCAACTGTGGTCCGAATGTGTTCCAAAACCTTTGCTCGGGCAGAAAAAAAAGTTCATGTCCCAGAAAGAAGACCCACCCTGTCTTATGTTTTCGAGGTCGCTGAAACCATATCTGACTTCAGAATTGCATGATTAGCTCTTGTACTTATTCTACCCCTAAAAAGGTGTGAAAAAATCACTTCCATTTGTAAGCTTCGAAATATAAATTGCTTCACGCTGAAAAAAATCTAGAGACTAATGATTGTCAGCTTCTAATACACTTTGTAGGCTCGTATACAAGGGGGGGTTTTGGGGGTTCAAACCCCCCCCCCTTATTGGAAAAAATTTTAAAAATCCTTTTACAATAATTATAAATTTTATCATTTGCCTTAGATTTTGACGACCTTTTTTTTTTAGACACCGAAATTGTAAGTTTGACAACCTTTTTTTTAGACATGAAATTTGTAAGTTTGGCGACGTTTTTTTTTTAGACATCATATTTTCATGAAACCCCTCCCAACAGTAAATCCTGCCTACGGGCCTGACTTTTTGCGAACTTTTCCGCATTTTATAGTTTTTTTCAACCCCGGAAACTACCTCCTTCAGAGGGTTAAATATATTATTAATGCATTTTCCACTTCTTTGTGACGTAAAGATACATAAACAGAAAATATAAGCTAATCGAGCGATTCTGAAGTCAGATATGTTTAGTGACCCTGAAAACATGAGATAGGGTAGGTCTTCTTTCTGGGACATTGGCTTTTTTTGTGTGTGACTGTATAATTTATCCTCTTGTCTCATTTTAAAAAAGTGTTAAAATAGAAATATTCAGAAACCCATTCAATTTTTTTCGTTTCAAGTTTTTTTTAGTGAAATTTTTTTTTGTTTTTAGTGAAATTTTGAATACGAACTTTCGTAATTTCCATATTGAATAATAAGCTTCCTGGATTCGAAAACAGTTATTTGAAGTATAATACATTTCGAAAAAATGAATTCAGTTGGTATTATTACGAATAATATTTTAATAAAAAAAATTGTTCTGAATGTGACGCATTACATATGAGTTTTATTTAAAAGCTTTTGGTAAATCAATAATCAAAGTACAATATAAAACTACTTCCTTTTTTCATGGAAATCGGTAATAATTTTTAATTTTTATTCTCTATGATTCCAGAGTAGAAGCAGTACTGAATTGTGGTTTAAAACTGCAGAAATTCCCGTTTGATGTTCAAGAATGTCCACTTATTTTTGAAAGTTGTAAGTACAAAAATCATATTATATCAAATACCTAACATTGAAAAATAATTATATTGCGCCTTTCTAATATATTTGTAACAATTTACAATATAGCATTTTTTCCAAAATTATATACGATATGAGTCTGTGTAATCTTTTTCTAAAATTGTTCTAAAAATTAAATTCAAGCTTTATGTATGAATAAATTTATTCTGTATTCTGTAAAAATCTGTGGAGTGTTTATTAAGTTTTTTTAATTCTTTTTGAATGAATTTTTTTAAATTTATCTTCAAAAACTAATAAAAAACTAAAAGATTTTTTAAAAACTTATAAAAAGAAGATGAAAAAGTGTTGAGTTTGAAGTTTAGTTTCACATAAAAGTTGAATTTTTCTCCAAGGGACTTTCAACATAAATGAAATGGTATTAGACTGGGACGAAAACCCAATTATTCTCGCTGATGAATTGCATTTAACAGAGTACAGATTAGTCGATAAATGGGTAAATAAAACAGCGACGTCGTACACAGCGGAACAACAACATTATGGCCACTTCGGTAAGGACAAATATTTATATTACTTTTAACAAGTCAATCGACCTTCGATTTTGCCTCGAAAATAGCCTATGATCCGAAAGAAAGTAGAATGATATACTTGACCTAAGAGAGATGTCACACTTTAAAGATTTTTGCTAAACAAAGTAAAATAACAATGATAAATTCTTACTTCAAAAATATTACCATTTTTGTATTAGTACCGCATTCATATTGATACGTTAAATGGATTTTTCACTGAGTAAAATCTCGATCTCTTGCATTATAAATTATTGATTGAAAATTTTTAAGATCATTTGTAGCGAAAGCAAAGGAACTGCAGAACTATGAGCCTTAAGTTCCCAGTAAGCATTCACGTCGTGATATCATGTATGCATACATTTGTTGCAGCAATAGCCTGTCATCATGATATCATGGTATGAAGTGACATCATAATGACGTCATTATGATATCACGGCATGAAACGATGTCATAATGAAGTCATAATGACGTCATATGATGACAGGCTATTGCTGCTACAAATGTGTGCGTACATGATATCGCGATCGTGAATGTTTACTGGGTTCCTTCATTGGACCATCTCCAGAAACTATATTAACAGTGAAAACAAAATTATGAAAAAAATGAAAACTCTACAATGAAAATGAATTAACCTAAAATCATTGCTGGCTGTAGTCAGTAAAAGGCGAGGACTCGCTACACTCTTGCACTGCCAAAGAATATTAATTACAAAAAGCTACGAGAAAGTCACAAGACCGTGAAATTTTTTCAATATCTAAAATTCATTATGGCTTTTTTCTTGTAAACATGCAAATATTTGAGATCGTGGATTCGTCAAATATCCTATTCTGACGTTTTTCTGCTGAAAAATTGCTGATTACCATAATTAATCTATTCTAAATAAAATTTCGTAAAAAGATTTGTTTCTCGCAACGAAATCTTCCCCGAATCACAACGGCTGTCAGTAACTCGATTACCTTTTTTTTGACAAATTTTTCATATTTTGAAATGTTTGTTTCGAAAATTTATTGATAGAAATGTTATGAATTCAAGTACCCCCGATCCAATCCGAACATCGCCAATGTATAAACGCTAAAATTGAAGAAAAAAACATTGATTGAAATTTTATAATTGCAAGAGAACTTTATGAAAAAAGTGAGATACAAAAGCACTGAAATCAGTACTGAATTAATAAACCAACAATGAATTCTACTACCAATTTATTTTAATAATATGCCAAGAAAAATGTTCTTGACTTTTCGAACTATTATGTTTAATCCTACAGAGATGAAAAAGCTGACAGGCAAATAGATAATAGCAAAAACAGGATTAAAATTTATCCTGTGATATGCTAATGTAATAAAGTGATGGATGAAAAACAATAAAAAACCAATATGACTCACAGTTCACATGTATGGAATGCAGATACGGCTAACTTGATGAAATGAAAGTTTTATGATAATCTCAAAGTCTATGAAATAAGTGTAGGTTGAAATTAATTCGTGGGCTGCTGCCAAGATTCATAAGACTTACTGTTCATGGAACGTGTTAAATGAGTACAGCGTGTTTCTCTTGAAACAAGCTACGGAAAAAGTGCATAAGTGGTTCTTAAGCGTTAACGGAAACCTTTTTTTTGGGATCCACCGTGACTGTGCAGGTCAAGGCGATACCTGATCCCAAAATAGTTTCCGTTAACGCTTAACTGTGACGGATCCACGGGG